>CP137672.1:8669585-8917303 GCA_037976565.1 Mesocentrotus franciscanus | reverse complement strand
GAAGCGGACTAACTTTAGTCCATGGTTTAATCCGCCGACTAAGTATGGAATGCCAAGTGTCCATATGAATATTTTTTTGAATAATTTGATATGTCCCTAATTTACCATCAGAACATAATTATTTCATAGTTATATTGTTGTTTATAAATTATGTAATTACATTCTATTTTAATTTAGCGACAGATTAAATTATTCAAAAATATTTTCATATGGACATTTTGCATTCCATACTTAGTCAGAGGATTAAACCATGGACTGAAGTTAGTCCGCTTTCGAGAATACCACCCTTTGTGTTTGGGTTTGGCTATGACCACGTGTACTGTAGGCATGCATGTGGTCTTTCCACGCAGTTCATTAACGTATGTCAAAAGGGGATACACTGTGGAAATTATGTAACAAGAATGGGGCGTTTAAGATGGTAAAATCAGTCCAGTATACCCTCTTAACGCCCAGGAGTAAATATCGAATGTTTAAAGACAGAAATTACGGATCACTTTCTTTGGAGTTGAATCCATTCCAAAGTTTTTAAAATCCACGCCACATTAGTGGTTGAATTACTCTGTTGAGCGTGGATTCCACTACCTTAGCGTGGGTTTCCACTCCAAAAGTGGCCTCTAATAAGACTCCCCAAAAGTCAACTTCAACTCCTATACAGTAGGAGAGTAATAAGTTCACATCTAACCCTGATTCGTAGTCATGTACAACGTATTTAAGAAGGAAACGTTTCAAGCCGCTATACTTTAATCATCTTTCTGTTACTAGTATTTTTATTTTGTTGTAATCATCTCACTGTATATGTCCTTCTCAGGCTATGAAATGAGAGTCCTATAGACAAATGAAAGTGGTAGTCTATAATTTATATCTTACATATTGAATTTGAAGTTCACATTTATTTTCTTCGCACTATCGGTAGAATGCGGTAAAGACAGAGATCAGTACAGTAAATAATTCAGTCAAAAGAAAGAGGTAGAAACCTGGAAAGAAAGGCTTGTGTTGGGCACACCCATTACAAATAAAGACAAGTTACTGTAATAATATCATTATGAATACGATTCTAGCATCTACAATGTAGGAATTGATTGTAGAAAAGAAAATACAGTAGATGGAGACAAACTGACAAGAAAGTTAGGATTGGGAGGATAAGTTCATTCGATCAACATGTTAACTTTTATAGAATTCTCCATTGTCTCTAATGGTAGAGCCGTTCTTACATTCCCAGACAGGAACACAGGGTAAGGATGTCAATTTCTAATATTGAAAGTGCAGACGCAGTGCAATTTGATAGGTCTTTATTTGCAATTTCCATCGATAGTCTGTTATTTGGGTAGGATGGTGGTGATATATTACCTCTAAGCAATGGGATATAGTCTTCATGTCGCCTTTGGAGACAGGAAACGAAAGGAGCAATTATGCTTAAGCAGTCGGGTGAAAACTCATATTGAAATTTGATCATTGTTGGTGAGCCAGACATCAGCAAAATGAAACATTCAAATTGGAACAAACGCCAAAGGGTTGGTCACGATGACCGATGGAAGACTTGCAGACAAAAGAAGACAAAAGAAGTGCAACAGTAGCCTATAATGGAATGTTTTCGCGTGCATGTGTAAACTGTTTATTAAAGATAAGCCATCGCATAATTATAGTGATGGTTATAAATTATAAAAGCATATCATAGACATGGTCGTGAATTTACCTTGCATCATGATAGCAACCATCATCATCACCACTACAAGCAAAACTACTACTACTACCACCACCATCATTTTCATAACAACATCTATCCCCACCACTATTATCATCACCAACACAAGCAATACCATCATGACCACCACAGCTATACCTCTATTATTGCTACCACATTCAGCAGCAGCAGCACAACTGGAATCAGCAGCACCTCATCACCACCACTATCATCATAATCGGCACCGTCATCACGATCATCCTCACTATCAGCATCATCATCACCACCATCATCATCATCATCATCGCCACCACCATCATCACCATCATCACCACCATCATCACTACTACTACCACCATCATCACCACCATCATCATCACCATCATCACCACCATCAACATCACCACCACCCCCCACCATCATCATCATCCTCATCATCATCATCATCATCATCATCACCCCCATACAGCTGGACTCCAGCACTGATCTCTGAACACGTTAAACTAATTACGTCTCTACCAATCTGAGCCCGTCTACTTAATTACCCGTATACTGTTATCACATTATACACAGTCTAAGGAGTACCAGAGGGTGTGACTTTAAATGCTCTTGAGCAGCTGTACATCCAGTGTGATTATCCCGTTAAGATTATCTAAAGAGCCCGATTTTATTCTTAAGACAGAATTGCTGCTGCACAGGATGTACATGTTTGCAGGATACATCATTACTTAACATTGTAAGTTTATATGTTTGCCTTCACTAACGTTAATTCTACAGCTAAACAAATGTTTACCTGTTTCCCTTTTATAAGCGCTAGCTTACCTCACAAACTTATGTAGTCATAGTTAAATATATATTTTCATAATCATGAAAGTCATAGTTTTCAAAAGACCTTTGGAATGAGTGAGTTTTAAAATCATGCAGCTTTGACTGAAATTATCAGTAGACTGAGTCAATAATTCTTTAAAGCCCCACTGCACTGCTTGTAGCTACTTGCTCCCTTTATATAGAAAACAATGCCTAAGCGGTGCCCGTTGGTCCCCCATGATCCTCATTTTCTTACGTTAATTGAGAGCTGAGTTGATGAGATAACCACCTGTCAGTGACCACGCTGGGAGGTCTAAACCCTCCTGGCCAAACTAGTGCAGACAGACTTTAACATCTTATTAAAGATCAAAGTTAGAGAAAATATAATATTATGTAGCCAAAATCGAGTGAAACTGAAACAGCTACAGTAATATAATAAGGAATTGGGTTACGATTAATCCCTGGAATCATTTTATGATTTCATGAAAAGAGCTTTACAGAATACAATAACTTCTTACAGCCAAAGTCAAGTGAAACTTACACCACCGTAGAAAAGGAAAACAATGCATTGAGTTACAGTTTCATTACTAGAATCATGACTTGATGAACGATTGAAGGCCTTATTCGAAATTGTAAACAGCCATCGTAACCAAAGGCAAGTGCATCTTGTACCGTCAGAGAAAACATGGAAGGTATATAATTACAATAATAATTGAAATCGTGATTTGATGAATGAGGGAGAGTCCTATGAAAGTAATCAACATAAGTCCAAAGGGAAGGATAGGCAAAGACAAACAATCGAAACACGCACAATCCAAACATGTCATTATGAAGCAAAAATGGATTTCCCTGTAATGCCATTATTCTTATCATGACTATTGATAAAACAATGATCAATGCTAATGATGACGCACTTTTGTTCATATGTAAACTCATGAGACCTAAACAATCTCACTTAGAGTCTGATATCCTTAACAGCAGATGCTTAAATCACGAACACATCCATGGCAGGGCCCCTTGGGCTACATTCCGGCTTCTACCCCAGACAATTGGTCGTCTTACGGGTACAAATTTACTCTCAACCGAACGTGACTTGTTGGATAAAAATGCGACAGAGGGGGAGAAGAAAATTAGAACATGTTGATTTTCTTCTCCTCCACGAGGCCTAATTTTTATGATACGGATGCGTTCGCGCCATTTTATCGGTAATTAGGAACAATAAATCTAGAACTTCTTTAATAGTTGGAAGTGGTTTCATTTGAGATGGCTATGTGTTTGGGTGGGTTTTGTTGGGATGATACGTGCCGTACTTGTCTTAGCGATGAAAATTAATCGTTGCAGTCTCTATGTCTCCCCCTTTCCCTTTTGTTTAGGTGTGGACGAGACTTTTGTAAGATTCTCTCTGTGTAAGCAAAGCTAACGAAAGATAAGATAGCTGGGAAATTAATTTCCTGACATATCTTCCGTATACATTTCAACTGGTGGCAATAAATCAATTTAATGACGTAAAGGATGATATGAGCTTGTTAAGGCTTAAGTTAGTGTGCAATGTGCCATGATATTGGACAAAAACATAGGTTGTTGAATCTTTGTTCAAATCCCAGCCAAAATGTTATAATATGCATACTAAGAGGACTTTTAGAATTTTGAAAATTGTCTTTTAAAGAAAATAAGAGAGGCGAGGGTCTTTCGAAACAGAGTCTTCAGCCTTCTATACAGTACCAGCATGAAAACGTCAATTCTAGTACCTTTAACTTTATGCATTTTTCCTTTATACGGTTAATTAGCGAGGTCTCGTCTCGTAAAAGTTAAGCGAAGCTTCAGGTATCTGTAGATTATCAGTTTTTATGATAAATACAGAAAAAAGGAGAGAAAAAACATAATCAGATTACACTATCACAGCACGGTTAGACATTGTCTGATGACGCTGCACGCAGTATCGTAAAATTGTAGATAAAAGGAGCTAAAAACACACACAAGAGCGCCCCCTTGTCCGCGTTTGAGAGACATAAGGGAATCCCCGAGAAACCTTCGTAACTAACGTACCATATACACGAGCGGGTTTGTCAGGATAGCGCCAAAACAAAAGGACAAATTATCTAACATGACATCATTATCTCCCTTTGTTTGTTTTTTGTTTTAATGGATTAGTAATTTGAAGAAATTAATTTGTATTACATTTATAAATATATATATATATATACATATATATATTATATACACGCATATTATGTGAGTGTATATACATAAATTTGAATTCAAAACAAATTTGTTATAGTATTCGGCAATAATGGTCATAAACTGACTGACTTGCCTAAATTAAACAACAACAACAAGAACACATGACTATACCTGTATATATACACCTTCATGTACGGGCACAATTTGGAGCTGACGCTTTTGCCCGAATATCAATTTTCTTTCTCTCTCTTTCTTTGTTTGTCTGTCTCTCTCTTAGTGTATATTCACCTAATCAGATTTCCTTTTAAATTTCTCTACATTTTGGAGGTACACCTAGAGTACAGGAAAGCTACTGAATGCATCAACTGTCATTACAAATTAAGATTTGCATAACTACTGAACGAGCGATGTGAATATCCTCGATCGTCCTCTTCCTTACCCATATAAGAAAGCATTTTGAATACAAATTACCACTTTGAATACAAACTACCACCATTTATAAAAAAAACGGAATTTCCAACACCCGGCGTAATAGAATTAGTAAGTTGCAGTCATCGCTCACTTCTCAACAAAACTAGCCCCAAGAAAAGAAGAAGAAAAATACAATTCCTATATTAAATCTACCTTAAGTACTGTTTGAAAGTGAAAACAGAAATTGGTTAAATTGTGTAGAGAATTTCATATAAACTGCTTTAAAATGCATATTAGAAAGTTTGCTAGAAAAAAATAATAATTTCGTAGTGTTTAAACAAATAAAGTGCAGAGAAGTAAAAGGGAAAATGAGAAAATAGGAACGGGGCGGGGAGAGAGGAGAGAGTGAGATGGGGAGAGGAGCGAGAAAAGAGATAGATCTGTAGATGAGACCCCTCCTTCTTATCATTTCGCATTTACTTTACAGAGTAAGACCGATGCCCCGGAATGTATCAAAGATGATGTCTGATCATGGAGGTTTTCACAAGATTCCGATTTGCTATCATACATGTGACAAGATTAGGTACCCACCCAGGGGAACACTATCCAGCCCTGCGTGCCCCTCCTTCATCATGTTCATGACATCATGATATTTCTCATATTAACTTATTTCTTGAATTTTTAATAAGTTGAGAATTCAGCATCCTTTGTTAATCTACTATCATGTTACTCATAATCCAGAGGCGGATCAAGGTTTTTTTTTTACTGGTAATTACGCAAGTTCTTCTTTTTTTTTACTTAGGTATCTTCTCCTCTTCTTCTTCTTCTTTTTTCTTCTTTTCTTCTTCTTCTTCTTCTTCTTCTTCTTCTCCTTCTTCTTCTTCTTCTTCTTCTTCTTCTTCTTCTTCTTCTTCTTTTCTTCTTCTTTCTTCTTTTTCTTCTTCTTCTCCTCCTTCTTTCGGCAGCAAAACTATCATACACACAATTCTATATAATTGTTACAGCGTCACACTCGCGTTGGTTGTTTATAGCAGCAGCAGAATTACGTATGGTATGCCTTGTGGGATTTATAGGGTGGGTGGGGCTTAGTCCCTACCCTCCCCCACTTTCATAATCTATCCCTCCTGATATTTCATTTACATGCTTCATGTAGATGCACTTAGCGTTCGTCACGCTCATTCTCCAAACATTTACGCCAACTTTCTGCACGGAAAGGTTTCATGTCATAAGCAACCATTCAAGAGTTCCACAATGGTGTGTTTAACTCTCTCTTGCAATAGCAAGTCAAGTCGCTGTAGGCATACGCCAAGTCCCTGAATCAGGGTCCCGTTAATGTATATTTCATGATCAATAAACATAATCTATACCTAAAAGCTTTATTTAATTCAACCGCTGGATTAAGCTGTATACGCAAACTTCTTCATTTTATATGCTAAACTTATTTTGAAGAAAAAAATCAATCACTTTGGTATTTAAATATTATAGAATAGCGAAGAAATTATTGCGTTTGATGTCTTTCGAATTTCTAAAGGAATTTGTTTTGAGCAAGCCCTGACTAAATCCTTTTATATACCTCACTTTAGAAATCTAGCCATCTGATTGGTCGAAATTGGAGTCGTGATTTCAAGCCATGCCCAACTCACAGGGCATAGCAATACACAGGTATGGCGCGCCGTTTGACCAATAAATCAGATAAACACTGTTTATCGCCGATAAACAGTGTTTATCATCGATAAACACTGTTTATCGTCGAAAACACTGTTTATCGTCGAAAACACTGTTTATCGCTGTTTATCGCTGACAAACAGTGTTGTTTATCGCCGAAAAACAGTGTTTATCTGATATGATTTATTGGTCAAACGGCGCGCCATACACAGGGCCTAGTTAAAAGTTTCTACCCTCCGATCCTGCGATTCCCATTGGTTTACTGCGAACCCCATTGGTTTGCGTGTTAAAATTGTCTACGTGCGAGCACGTACGGACGCCATACAGTGCTCTTTGTCTGCGATTCCCAAATGATTGAAACTTTCACTCATTTTTAAGCGAAGATTAACAGACAGTGTTTCAGATTTTCTGTGATGTTTTAACAAATTTTTACTCACTAAAAGGCTAAGGTAAGAATTCTTGGTAGATTTTTGTTTTAATTCGGCATATAAAAGTCATATCGACTGCTTTAATACTCGAGGACTAGCTGTTTCTATACTGGCTCGCGGGATAGTTGAATCCCCTGCTATCACCCCGAGGCGCGCCTGGGTATAGAAACAGCTAGTCCTCTCGTAGCAGTCGATATAACTATAATATTGAGAAGATAAATAAGCAAGAGCGCTGTCCATAATATGCCTGTAGTATTTCCAGGGTGAATTACTAATATAGTATGCTGCTTTACAGACCCATATCCTATTCTGTTTACACCACACTAAGTGGTTTAATGATATGTGTTTAAATGAAACTCATGTCACAAACAACCGGTCACGTGTTTCATAATGTTAATTGATCTTTCTCTCATCACTCTCATCATGCCTAGCCAATACCACAAGCATTACACCCCCACCTCCTACGGGGGTGGATCCGGGACGAGGTCACAGGGGTCCAGAGTACCGTTTTGGGCTAACGAAGTGTATTGGACCCCCGCCCCCGTCTCCATCATTGCTTGATTGATCTCCCGTTTGTTTTTGCCAAATGATTGTTGTTGTTGTGTTTTTTGACGTTTTTCATTTTGGCTATTTCAGGATTTTTAGGAAATTTGGATCCCCTTTTCTACAAAATCCTGGGGCCGCCTCTGACCTCCCCCGAAATACACATTAGCTTGTTTGCTTATACACTGTAAATGCAAAATGATCAGTCTGTCTGTTAGTAACGATTTTTCGCTTTGACATGCTATACTTGATAATCAGTCGGTAGGCCTTCCTGCTATCGACTCTCAAAAGGTCTCTGAATACAGAAATCAATTTTGCTCTCTCGAAGTACGATATGATCTATAATATGGAGTATGAAAATCCATCAAAACGATTCCTGTGATCTTATCCATTTTATAAATATTTAAGAATGACCTGTCACTATGTAAGGAAGTATTCTGATCAAAATGATCTTTGTGTTGTACAATATAGATGTAAGTGCTTGCGATATTTAAATTCTCCTTTTACATTAATTGTGTTAATATTGCTGTGATGTTGAACTAAAAGTGTTTTATCTGATGGTGACGTATACAAAATAGCCAAAGATATCACTGTAGTCTTTGAATGTGGAATAAAATATAATTACAGAAGGACTATACAGCTATACAGTAAACTACTCCGTACTTGAGGAATAAATAAAAGATCAATTTGCTCCATATCAATTTGCTTGCTATCCAAGCATGCCATCAGGTATAAAGGAGGGCATCAAACTCAGTAATTAAAGTCATGTTGAAATTGAAGCGAGAGATCAGAAAGGCGCGGTAGTTGCTACAAATACAGTTATGTGTGAAAACAACAAACAAACAAACAAACAAACAAGGAACAACAACAAACAAAGAAATACGAATAATTCTTTATCGGAGTAGTTTGTCTATAAAGGGCTGTTCATAAAACAGCTGCAAATAGCTAAACTTATACATTAACATTCCCTTCAAGTTAATGCGGTATCATCAAAATGCCATTTTCGGACTTTTGATGTCGTGGCATAACCATTTTCTTTAAGGTCAAAGCTTTAAGAATCTCTTAAGTCTTTGATATTGATATTAAATAGTGGGGTATAAGAGCGTAAATCGCCTATGTTTGCATTTGAAGTATCCTAAAGCAGTGGAACATGGCATGTTTAATGCTCTTTATTGGTTCAAAGGCATTGCTGTAAGATCGTAGATTTTATTCATTATTGATAAAGATTGCTTGGGAGTGCCTATTATTTGCTTTTAGTATCATGTAGAAGTAAAATATTAGAGCAAACAATTTTGGGGGTCTTTTGGTGCCGATAAAACTGCAACTGGTTGAGCTCCGTGTTTTGGTTAGTGCACATCAGGATGTCTCCAATAAAGAGCTTGAAAGATGTATGAACTAATAGCTGGATTAACATGTACATTCATATTTAAGAACCGGACATATTCTATTACTCTAATTAATCTCATTATATACTTTACAGAATATTTATTCCTTTTTGTTCAGTTCCTGGTACGAAATGAAAGTAACTTATATAATTTTTGGCAAAACAAATTTTGTAGCAGAAAAATACACGCCGGTCGATTATTTTGGCGAATTCTGCCAAAAACTGTATATTTTATGGCAATAGCTTCAAGTAATATTTTATAAGACCCAGCCCAGACGAAGCCATTTAGTTTTAAAAGGATTAAGATGCCAAGTTATATGATAATAAACAGGCAGAATAATATGACTGGATATGTCACTTTAAGCTATGGGTGAAAAATTACCAATGCTTGTTTTGGAAGTCGGCGCGCATCTTTCTGAAAGGTCGATATGTTTCCTTATCTCTTAAACAGGGTTAAAATGAAGATTGGCTTCTTGGGAAGGCAACGAATAATTTGTGAGCTTTCCCATTCTGTTCACGACAGTCGGAAAGAAAATCCTTGTTGAATTTTCCCCTGTGAAGACTGCTCTTCGATTTCATCATAATTTAAAATATGACCAGAAATAGCTGAAAAGTCAAGGATTTAGGAGCAACCTCTCATGCCACATGAGTGTGTAGACCCATACACCTATTTCTGTGTGCAGTGCATGTGGCTTCCAACAAGATTGAGCCTATAGTATTTCTTAAACTTTTGATGATTCCAAAACATCAATACACCAATTCTTAAGCATGCACTACATAATCAATCTTTCCCATAACATATAGCTTCCAGACGGTTTCTTTGACAATGTAATCGCATGACCAGAACTCAACCCTGTCTTTAATATTTTGTGACTGGTATGTGCATTAGTTTATCAGCTGCGATTTCAATATTATGTGAAAGCCGTTTAGAGAAGATGCTTGTAGAGACAAGGTACTTTCGTGCATCTATACCATGCATTGATGAACATGAATTAGATTAGGTTAGATTAGATTGGGTTTGGAATCTCACGCGAATGTTCTCTGACATGTGAATGGATGGAGAAGGAAAACGGGAGGGGGGTAGGGAAATAGAGAGAGAGAGAGACAAAGACAGAGAGACAGTGAGAGAGAGAGAGAGAGAGTGACAGACAGACAGAGATAGACAGACAGAGACAGACAGACAGAGTGGGAGTATAGCCAAGAGAGAACGAAGGAAAGTCAGATAGAAAGAAAAAATGAATGAAAGAAAGAAAGAAAAAGGGAGAGGTCGTGAAATGGATTACATTTGTACAACATTATCAGAACAAACGTATATTTGATAAGATATTTTAACACTGTTAGCGGCCATGAAAAGGAGGGGAATTATTTGAATAGAAAATGGAACACGTAAAGCAAGAAGAGGGAGAAAGAGGGAAAATAAGAGAGAAAGACAGAGATTTAGCACACCATTATATAAATACCTACATACAGGCAGGAGAAGGCTTACAAAAGCGCACAAGATGAAAGAAAAAGGGAGTTCAAGGGCACATATTACGTTTGAAAATGAGAAGAAATAAGAAAGTTGAAAGGGGCAAAGAGCTGCACTGTTAGCTGTCACGAACATTCAACTCGACCTATCCACTGCACTCCTCAATAGAGCCTACATGTCCGCGACATTTTTGACTAAAATCGTTTAAATATAGAGCAATATGAAGGAGGCGGAGGACCAGCAGAGACACCGTAATGTCACCGCACTTCTCACGTCTTATCGCTCTGGACCATTTTGAATGGCAAATGGGGATGAGGCGTCTCGGACCAAAATTTGTCTTCTTGTTTAGAAGGGTCCTCTGTTTTCAAATGTAACGAAAAGGGTAAAAACTAGTTTGTAATAATATCACCAACGGAATCATGAGTGAATCCTTGTTCTGTCTATGGAAGTTGAGTTGCTATGATATAAACATATACATAATACGATAGTCTCCCTGAGGCATTTCAATAGCCATGCCACATGCATCCCCTTATGAAATGTGCGAACATTAAAAAAGACACGTCGCATTATCCAAACATGGTGGTAGGCAATACAATGTGATCTTGAAAATATATCGCCCGTAGGTTGATTTCTCAATAGCCTTTGCGATCGTGTTATATGGAGTCTGACTCTTCTCTTCAAGTACGCCGTCTATCATTCCATCTTCTTTCGTCGTATAACATTTCTATTAAAAAAAAAGGATGGTAGTATAATATGACCTTGAGATGTGACGATGTCCTCCGACACAATGTCCGAGGGGATGACAAAGATAAAGATACGAGTATTGGGGTACCGGGATTGGATCACAATAGGCTATCATTAGCCATGAAAATTGCAAGGGTGGATTTTCTTGTGACAGTTGAGATGGACAGATAGGAAATTCATGAAATGATAACGAAGCTTCGAAATTATGTTGTTAGCTCTTTTGTTCCCTTGTGAATGGAATGACATGTGTATAAGTGACACGGCGATACAGGCGAGGGAATAAAAGAGCGAAGGTTTTATAATTTAGATGCTAGAGAAGAGAGAGAGAGAGAGAGAGAGAGAGAGTAGGAAAAAGTAAATGAGGGTGAATGAAAGAGAGAGCGGAAAAGGGGGAACAGACAAAGAAAAATGTGTTAAAACGATCATTCATTTCTCCAGACAAAAAAATAATGATAGGCGAAGGAATGAAAAAGGGGAACATTACATGTAGTTTGGAGAGGGAGAGAGAGAGAGAGTGAGAGAGAGAGAGAGAGAGAGAGAGAGAGAGAGAGAGAGAGAGAGAGAGAGAAGAAGGTGGAGATAGCTGAAAGAGAAAGATGAGTAAAAGGACTGGTACATGTATAAGAAATTGTATATAGCGCATGAAAGAAAGTTAAAATTAGGATGAATATCCCGATAGCTAACCCGAAAGACACGACGCAGTCAGCATGTAAAGTATATGTAACACCATAAAAAGCACAATCTGATAAGATATTAGTACAGAGACCAGCGCGGTTCTCTTCACATATTATAAGATAGCACATGAATATATATAAATTTAGAAAATAATAGATAGAGAGACCGAAAGATGTGAGAGGTGGGATGAGTATTTTTTAAACGTATGTCACACCTTCAAGAAGCACAATCTGATTATAATAGTACAGAGACTGGTGCGCTTTCAATTGAAGACTATAAAGAGAGTGACTACATGACTGTATATGGCAGTTCAGATAGCTCTCGATTATTCCATCTTTCACCCTACCAAACTCTATAACCAAATAAAAATACTACAACCATCGATTTCTCCCTGATTCAATTCCAAATTCCTGTAATGTAATTTGAGTGATAGGTTAATGACATTTTCTCTGCATTCACTTGAAGCCCTGCTTGAAGTATCTTTCCGCCATCTTAGTTTCTTTGCACACCGATCATTAACTGGACAGCCAGCTCGTTGCAGACGCGATACTTATAAAGGCGATTAGACCGTTTAAGATTAATCCTCGCAATCCCTCACCCTATTTCAAACATCTTTTTGTCCGTCTGTTCTGAGAATGAGACTCTCGACAGCGCGAAGTAGGCCACTTGTTTCACCCTCTCTCTCCAAATTAAAGAGAAGTTGAGCTCTAACTTATAAGGTGGAAATAATTGTTGAGCCGTTTCGCTCTTTTCATATCATGACAGAAATGGGATATAAAAAAGGACATTTTTATTGAGATGCTCTGACAATCCATATCCATATAATTTGTATAATCATAATAATAATATTTCTGCTTATAGCGCTTAATACATCGGCAATGTCCGAGTTTCTAAGCGCTTTACAGATATGTTATTACCCCGGTCATCGGATTCTGCCTTGCCCGCACACAATGTATGCACTTTCTCCACTCCCTGGGGAGCATTCCAGCAAGAGCTACCAGGCTCAAATTGCTAAGTATACTACATTGGCTTTCGCATCCTACCGGGTACCCATTTAACACCTGGGTGGAGAGTGGCAAATGTAGATCAATGTCTTGCCAAATGACATTAGTGCCGCGGCGGGACTCGACAGTCCGGTGACGTATCCACTCGACCACGACACCTCACTGGAATTAATTTTAAACTTTGGACCAAGTTTGGTTTGATGCCACATGATTGTGTGTAGTCCCACATAATAAATTACAATAATTGGGTCTTATTTACTGAGGGTAACCACATCAGTCATCAATACTGCTCTTCCTGGGGGCCTTTCTATCATTATACACCTGGGTGGAGTCCGGTAAATGTGGATTGATGTCTTGCCAGACGACGTACATGTAACTCCAGGGATGGGATTCGAATCCTCAACTTGGTGTGAGAGTCAAGTGAATGAACATGTACCAGAAGTACCACGACACCTCCACGTATGTGGATTTTTTTTATCGCGGTAAATAAACCCCTTTATGATCGTATCTGTGTTTTTTTTCACTACATGCTATTTTAGCCGGTTTGAACCAATTTGTCACCATTAATTTGTTTATGATTCCAATACACAATCATTTCAAGTCATGTGCCACACAATCAGCCTCTCGAGGTATACTTCTTGATGTTAATAGCTTCTTTCAAAATGTCAACGTCTGAACAGAACCAAACTTTATCTTTAACGTACGATTAATTGCATTGTCCCAAGGGATCCATTTAATCGAGACCATTTAAAATGTATTACCCCGAGGACAGGAAAGGGATATAATAATGATGTATTTTGTTCTCGAATTATGACCCACTTATTGCAGCTGGGACAACACTTTTCAACACGTCTGCATTGCTATCAAAGAATATCCCTTCGATTGCATTTTTATTTCTATACTTTAAAGACAGTGTGGAGTTCTATAGGAAATTCTTCAACACTAACAAAAGAATATTGAAATTAATTTCCGAATTATTAATTAAAATTATTTGTCACCTTTTAATACCAAAACTCACCATTCTCTTAAATGTCCTGTCCCCCATGGGGTGGGGGTACTCGTCTAATACGGTATACGGGGATGTACCGCTCTAATGGGTTACTTTTTTGCAAAAATCCCTAAACATGGGGTATGATTTTGTGCTGCAAAATCCCTAAAAGAGCCCCCACTTTTCAGATCTTGGCCTTAAAACACGGGTTACTATTTTCTTCAGGATAATATCTCACCCATAATCTCGCTAATGTGAAAATTCCAGATGCAAAATCCCGCAAAAATAATTGAAATCATTTCGCTTTTTCATCCAAAGCCCTCGCCGATGGTCGCACAGATTTATCAATATCATTAATTTGAGCTCCGCTTCTGACTAATTAGAGGAAAAACAAACAGTCCCTAATAATGGGTACCATTTTCTACCAAACTGGCTTTTAAAAATGGGTATGGGTTTAAACGCTTCAGTCGCACTGATTAACCCCCCCCCCCCGGGTCCTGCCATAGCGAGAGAATAAATACCCTTCGATCACATTTCTTTCTCTCTTTAAGCTCACGTCATCGTTTTCATTTCCCTTCCTTCTTCGGCCCTAGCTAATCCGTGTCCCCTTTCAATCTCTTAGCCCCTTTTCCATCCTTCTTCCGTCCCGTCTACCCTTTTGAATACAATTATTCCACTTGTCCATAATGTATGATTCCGGTACACAAACCATTATTTTAATGGAAAAGAGAAAACCATGCTCTTGTGTTTTATGAATAAATAAGCGTGATCCAAACGAAAAAAGCTTCTTTCAAATTCAACCGCTTGATAGAGCGAGAACATCTTCTTCATGTTCATGTTGTAAAACACATTTTGAAATGCATTTTGAATCTGTACGAACAATGTCAATCGATTTGCTTACCAAAGGTCATTGAATTTAAGAGAATGTAAATTTTGCTAGCCTTCTGGGATAATTCGTATCAGGAAAAAAACAACTTCAAATACTCATGAAAAGATAAATGATGCAAAAGGCCCGACAATGCTATCCGAAGAAAATTAAAATTAAAACAATGGGGGAACGTACATGTACTTACAAAAACCGTTCTGAGAGTACTTAAAATCCTTATTTAACAGTGCTTGTATATAAGCATTATCACTGAGTCTCTTCCTTGCAAGATAAACTTACAATTCATACAGGAGTGTGAAAAATATGTATTTCTCACTTTGACCAACAATCATCGGCATTTGTGATGTTATCCTATATTTTCTTGCTCCCTTGTGTATTTACTTCATAGTCTCTAAGGGGAGTAGATAGAAAGGTGCGATAAGGAAAACTCTGATAATCTGATCATAATGGAAATAGTATTAATCATATTTATTGTCTCATTTCTTATCTTTATATTCCTTTACCTATTTGAGGTCAAATAAACTCTTTTTTCGTTTTGCTGAGAAACCTGGTTCAGTGCGCCTACAAAAATTTAAAAAACAATAATTTGACAAATTCTCTGTGTTTCACTTGTCATACTATGCATTATATATGGGAAATATACTTCCATACTGTATACGTCGTTGGTTAATGAACATATTAATCTCATAATTTAAAGACCAACTAACATATTACGCAGGATGATTTTTGAAAAATACTACATACATGTACATTAAAATATGGCTTCATCGTTATCATTCAAACCTATTTCAACTAAGATTACATTTGTTAACTAAATTCTGGTAAAATGTGTTTCTATGATTCTCTTACCTCAGCCTCAGTCTCCAATAGACCGATTTACTAACATATTCACATTGTATTTATATTTTTTTTAAACACAGGTTGTTTCTTGACAACCTGGAGAAGCTTGCCCAAGGCTTACCGGACATGGCAACAATAATGCATGGCGACTGGATTCCGAGTATTGAAGTTTATTCATTAATAACAGGTTAATTGAGTAACTCATCACTAGGTCCCCAGGAATGAAACATCCATAAATTTAAATATGTTAGTAAATAAAGCGATTGATTAGTACCACATGCCGTTTGAGAGGAGACCGTGGAAAGGCAGTGAATGTGCACCATTTACATTTATGATTTACCATGAATTTGTAATTGTTTATATTGTTATGGAAATAAAAACAGACAAATAGCAATGTAACTAAGCAGTCAATGATTCCCTTGCTAATACTAATCTCTGTCTTTGTAGTTCTCTTTACTCAATCTATAATGTTGTAATTATATCTAATAAATATGTACAATTTTAAATTGTTAAGAGAATATTATTTTAACAAGTCGCAACATATTATAATACGTATATGTGTATATAGAATAGTTTCATGAATGTTAATAGCAAAGAACGATTTTAAAATAAAGGCCACCGATTATTTAAAATATGCTTACCTATGATGAAGGAAGAGCAGATAAAAAGAACCACCAGTGGTATATATCCCAGTTTTGATTCCATAATTCCAAATGTTTACCTTCACGAATCCTGAGCTAAAAGTCAAAATATGATGAAGCAGTTATCATCCCATCAAAGTTTATTCGACTGTCGTTTTATTATATTCCAATTAGAGTATATTCAGCAACATAGATCGTTTAATTAACCGGTGCTTGATGAGTATAATGTTGGTCGCTCTAAACAAACAACAGCGTTGTGTATTAATCATACGTGAATACACATCGGCGATGGTCGTCCTGTGTGTGTTTGTGACATCTTAAAGAGTTCCTTTTAAAAACAAGTCTTCCAAAATTAAGACGACGCCAATAAAATCACCCCTCAAGCAGACGATCGCGATTGGCGCGAAAGTGACTCTCTTCCAGAAAGTAAACTCTAAGTCAATGTCAATATCGTTTCGACGGGCAGACGATCTCGATAACCGTGAGGGGGCGATAAAGGTGGTCGCGATATTAATCAAAATTGTTTCAGTTATGGTGAATCGCCGCTGCCGTCAAAAAGTAACCCCCGTTTGTCATTTGTGTATCGTCGCAAAGATACAATAACCCAAGATATTCGATTCTTACGACACGGTTGGTATGAGGAGGGGGTTGTTTGCGTGTATGAGGGGTTTATCAGGCATTCTCTCGTATAGTGTATTGAGATGGGATGGTTCATGAATAATTCATGAGGCGTTTTGTCATCCCACCGATCCCTATTGTTGATCATATCGATACTCTTATTTTGGAGGACATCAGGTTTAATTGCTAGTCTCAGATATTCAAGACCGTGCAAAGCATCTTATAACTAAGAAGAAGATTAAATGCAAATTGGCTTTCAACGCTACGCAATTTAACCATGCTAGGTACTATATAGAGAGGATAGAAATGACACTGATCAAAACAGCTTCATCGGGCAAGCGAATTAAAACCTCACATGATTAACTTCTCATTTGTCTCGATACGAACCAATTTTAATTCAAGGTCTCTATTTGCGACTATGTTGTAAGAACTAAGGTAAGATTAAAAGAAGACACCTTTGTAGGTGCTATGCCCCCGTGTAGTGGCTCACTTGAGTAAACACAGAACAATGCTGATAACGGGAGAGGGTTTTTCAAACCTGAGTTTGCATTGTAAAGATGTGCGGACAGTGCGTGTTTTTGATCTCTCGCTCTCCCCTGGCGTCATTTAAAAAGTTCCCCTTTCAAAAGACACCGAGGTAATAGAGTTGCGCTTGTTAGAGCTAAAAGGTGATTAAGCCTACGGCAAACAATGGGAGAAGCCTCTTTCTGTTCTCGTAAATGGCTCAACTATATTTCTAAACTTTGGGAAAGAGTGTCGTGAAATAGTGTTTACCTCAAACTTGAGGCAAGAGAGGGTTTGATATCGATCTAAAAAGGAAAACAGATGTGTTTGTGTTTTTTTTGGGGAGAGAACAGAGTATGGTAAAAACAAAATGGGGCGGAGAAGGGCCGGGAGAGAGAGGGGCATTAAGGGTAGGGAAGGAAATGAAGAGAAGGAAAGAGAGAGAGAGAGAGAAAAGAAAATTATCAAAGCAAGTTGTAGACTGGAGAGGGAGAATGATGAGGAAGGGGGAAGGGGGAAGGGTGTAGGAGATATTAAAACGGTGTGTCTTTTATGTGTCTGATTCCTCTCATGAGCAGTTCACAAAAATACAGTTGGAGGTCGTTTCTCAAACCGAACTACAGAGGGCGACGTATCTTCAGTGGGCAAACTTTCTAGTGATCAACACCGTTAGGTTTTCCAGACAGCCGCCCGAGCACATTTTATTTTCACAGAAATTAATCTCATGAATCAGCCATAAAAGTCTTTATAAAGATGCTCCAAACATACATAAATAATCATGGATTAGTATATCTGTAGATTTTGCGAAGTTTTTGGAGGTCTTGAAGTTCTAATCTTGGAAGATGGTAACCATGGTAACTTTAACTTTTTCTTGTAGGATGATGCTTTCTTCATTGACAAAATGAAGTATTTCTTCCCTCCTCAGTATATCTCTCTATTCATGTATCTCTTGACTTGTCTTCCTACTGTCTCTCTTCCTCTCTCTCTCTCTCTCTCTCTCTTTCACAGATACCCCACCCCCCTCAACCTGTCACTAAACACACAAGCCATTTCATTTCAAATCACAGACATAACAATTGCATATTAAATTGGTGTTGTGGAACATATATTTATTGTATTATGCAATGCAAACACAAACAACTATGCCACCTTTAGTGATAAAAATCTCTTTCACAGAAAAAAAACCCTCATCATATTGCAAAATTATCTTTTACTCAAATAACATCTAAGTATTCTAACAAAATATAACGTGTTTTTATTATTTTACAAAGGATGGCAAGCAATTACCCTGCTGAAGAGCATTAAATGAAAGTAATAACATTTATTGTGAAAATGCTAAGAAGAAATATTGAAAGCAATTACAAAAAAGATAATTAAATAGAAATAAGATATCTTCAACAGAAAGGTTGATTACAAAGAAAAGGAAAAAGTATCATTTACAAAAAATGTTTATAGGATAACCAATCCTATGTATCATATTTATCATGGTTGACTTTGTAATTATGTATCAAACTACAGTTAAATAAGCTTTCAAGTAATGTACTTGTCTTAACCCTATATAGCCCGGGCTATTTTGAAACAGCATAGCACGGGGGTCTAAGGCCCCCCTATGATCTCGGCCGATCGCCGCGGAAATTTGCATACATGTCAAGTGAAGTGTATAGAATACTATGGTAATTTCAATTTTATAAACAAGACCAAATAACCAATGTTTTATCTCTTTTTTGGAAAAATGATATTTCCATATGTTTTGTACACAAATCCAAAAATGATTTTTGGGGTTACATGCAAAGACAAAAGGTCACGTAACTTTGTAACGATAGGTCCGATTTTCGAAAAATTTGTTTCAAAAGATGCGCAAGACCCGAAAGAAAAAAAAGTCGAAAATGTAGAGGGGGAGGGGGCTTCTAAAGCTCCCCCCGGGCTATATAGGGTTAACTCATACTAAAATGTGAAGTCTATTCTGAAATGCAAATAATTTTTATAATTTTTATTTGAAGTCCATTTCATATGTCTGTTCAATGTATCATTCAAACTTGATAGAGTCAAACCTGCTTTAGTGACCACCTGTCTACAAAGACCACATTTTGTGTTTCCCTTGAAAATGTTTCTTATTGAAACATGTTCTAAAGGAACCTGTCTACAAAGACCACTTTTTGTGTTTCCCTTAGGCGGTCGATATAGACAGGTTTGACTGTATCTGATACACACATAAATAAATAATGATATCATTAATGTTGGTTCATTTACCAGATTTGTTATACATACTAGAATTCATTCAATATGAATGATGTTTTACAGAAGGGTTACAATCCATACTGTATATTTACCTTGTAAACTAAAGTTTGAAATGATGTGAACTGCTTAAGACTGATCAACAACTTAGATCTGTAAACATCATGTTCTCCGCCCAAAGAAATAATATCAATATAAGAAAAACATGTCTTCATGATTATTTCAAACTCCTTGTGACATGCGTGAAAAGAATGTAAACAAAAATCCACTCTCAATCTAAAAAAGCCGGTGATCCAAAATAAGGGGCAAGGGGAACATTAGCTGCATCTCAGCCCCTTCCCCATCCTAACTAAGTGTTCAGGTGTGGACAACAGTAGCAAACAGATGTGGTGCCGTTGCATTGTGATAACAATTATAAAGTGTATCATGCTTATTCTGCAACTTTCACCCATTCCATGTCGGTGTCCTCATCAAACACCATTCACGCAAAGCCTCATTCTTTTATAAATGTAATGCTTCCTGGGAGAAATTTCAATTGTTTAAACATATTTGTGGCTTACACCCAGTAAATATGATTGTTTGATCGATCTGCAATTGAAAACAAACCAGAAAAAATCTTAGAACCAGCAGGATTTGAACCTGCCATCTACTGCTTGCCGGGCAGCGACTCTACCACCAGGCCATCGCTGGTCCATGGCACAGTCACAATGAACTAGAAACAAATACCCAAGCTCTCCTGATTCATTCTGACCTATTGATATTCATTAGTCCGCTCTTAGTCCGCCATTAGGATAATAAGTTTTATAAATGTAATGCTTCCTGGGAGAAATTTAATTGTTTAAACCTATTTGTGGCTTACACCCAGTAAACAGCCTCATTCTTGTAACACACAATCATTTTAAGTACAAAGTTTGCTACTACTTTTTGTAAAAACTGTGTCACACCTGACCTGGGCATGTTATTTGTTGTGAGAGCTGCACATAATTATACATGTACATTTGCACAATGTGTACTATAATGTGCAAACAATAGTGTGTAAAATGGACAGAGTGAGGGAAGAGCAAGTGTATTAAAATGCAATAGTTTTTCCTAATAGCATGCAAAACAACAATACAAAAGAAAATGTTATGTATACATTTACATGAACATTTCAGCATGGTTTTCTACTTTAAAATTATGTTAGAGCAAGTTGTAATAATACATGTGATTGCAAATAAAAAGAATGCGAAATGACCAACACTATAGAGGGCAAGATTCATTGAGTAACTACAAACTATACAGATCATTTTGCAAAGAAAGAAAGAAAAATTTATCTAATCTTTCGGTTCATAAAGATATCTATAACCTGCGATATAATAAATAAGATACTTAAACAGATTCTACAAAATCTGATAGTAAATGAAAAGTGGACGAGAATAATATTGCTAAATTGCAAAAATAATTTTTTGGGGTATACATGTATTTCCAAAAGGCATTTGGAAATACTTGTAACTACATGGAAATTTCTCAGTTCAGCCACATAGGCAAGGATGCGTATGAATTTTGTGAAACATATTTCAATGAATTCATCATCAAGTGTCCAAAGTTGTCTCATATACCACAAATATATCACTCTGCATGACTGTCATATAATGAGCAAATAAACAACATGACTATACAAACTTCAAAGGCAACAATTCCAATAAATGAGCGTTTTTAGAGATAGGTGAAGAATAGATTGTGTATCTATGATAGAAATAAACACGGTAATCAATGACCAGTATTTTAGACCCTGATACAGCCTCTTTCTTCCTTCATCTACCCTATGGGTTCAGCAAGGGTATAGGTTTTTACTCTGAGCTGTTTGTTTAATACTTTAACTATTAAATACACATTTCAACACTAAAAAGAAGTAAGGATTTATTTCAAAATTATTCAATAGTTTCACATCATGTTTTCAAAGTATGTGATCAAATATCTATGATTCAATAGTTTCACACCATGTTTTCAAAGCATTTGATCAAATATCTATGATTCAATAGTTTCACACCATGTTTTCAAAGTATGTGATCAAATATCTATGATTCAATAGTTTCACACCATGTTTTCAAAGCATTTGATCAAATATCTATGATTGAATAGTTTCACAACATAGTTTCAAAGTATTTGATCAAATATCTATGATTGAATAGCTTCATAACTTGTTTTCAAAGTATGTGATCAAATATCTATGATTCAATAGTTTCACACCATGTTTTCAAAGCATTTGATCAAATATCTATGATTCAATAGTTTCACACCATGTTTTCAAAGTATGTGATCAAATATCCAGATTCAATAGTTTCACAACATATTTTCAAAGTATTTGATCAAATATCTATGATTGAATAGCTTCATAACTTGTTTTCAAAGTATGTGATCAAATATCTATGATTCAATAGTTTCACACCATGTTTTCAAAGCATTTGATCAAATATCTATGATTCAATAGTTTCACACCATGTTTTCAAAGTATGTGATCAAATATCCAGATTCAATAGTTTCACACCATGTTTCCAAAGTATTTGATCAAATATCCATGATTCATTACCTTGGCATCATGATCGACTTGCATTCAAATAAGTTTTAGAAATTCCGATTAATCTGAAAGCATTGTTCTCCACATCATATACATAATTCCAATTCGGAAGGTCTATGTAAGTTTTGGTACTTTAACCCATCCCTTCTCTTTTATCTATGTAATCAATTACATGTTGGAATGGTTTCAATGATAAGACTCGATGATGATGATGATGAGTAAAACCCAGACATAAAACTGCATAAGACCACCCCCATTTTGAAGCAAACAAGAATGGCTTCATTTATTCATATCTAATCTTATTCTATTCCAAACGCTAATTTCATTCCCAGACTACTCTCCTGCATAAATTTTGTTACTCAAAATGATAACTTGATCTCTGATACAAAAACTAAATATGAATATCAAATAAATACAAACATATTAAAAGCAGATTCTTTGCCCCCTCCCAAATAAAAACCCAACTATTTTTAAGCGCCTTCTCCTCAACATTATATTCAGACTACGCAGTTCTCAAGATAGCTAATACAGTTAACGCTGTCTTAGTGGCCACCTCTCTATAAAGGTCACTTGTCTTTAGCAGTCACCTGTATTGTCTCTCTCTAGAAAGAAATGTGTGTTGAAGATCCTGTCTAGAAAGACCACTTGTCTACAGTGGCCACTGTTTGTGTTTCCCATAAGTGGCCTTTATAGACAGGTCTGACTGTACTAGTAAACTCCAATTCTGAACATTGGCAATGAAAGAAACAAAATTCCTTGACAAATACACCTGGGGGGTGTTTCACAAAGACTAAGATTGACTTTAAGTTGGACTTAAGTATAACAGGCCGTTCGTGCCATTGTTTGCTCTCACCATTATGATGTTTAGGTAATATTTTTTCCTTCAATAATGAATTATCAAAAAATGTAAGTTTTGTAGATTTTTTACCATGATTTGTACGTCCCTTGAGAGACCAATGCCAGTAAATGATGAGAGCAAACAATGGCATGAACGGCCTGCTATACTGAAGTCCAACTTAAAGTCGATCTTAGTCTTTGTGAAACACCCCAGTACTTGCAAATCAATACAAGCAATCACTAAATGTCTATACTTTTCCAAACTTTTCATTATATTCTTTAGAAAAATGCTGCACATCTAAGATACAAAAATAGACTTACGAAGATTTTTATACAGCTCATTTTGTAGTGCCTGCTTTCGAGATGAAAATCAATACATATATAATGTGTGTAGACTTGCAACTTTCATACTCTCCATAAATGATTTCGGTTCACTCTCTATACATACTTTATAATGTTGCATGATATATTGACAATACTTGTTTTATGTACAAGATATACCTGTGCTAACTGACACACACACACACACACACACACACACACACACTTGTTTTTATGATACCCATTCAATCAATTTGGAGTCCAACGCATGATTATACTGAACATACCACAGAGATGGAATGTACATGTACTTGTACAATGTTGGAGCTTAATTGAGAATACCACAGGTACAAAGACTATTTGTGGTACTCTCATGATGCAGTGCACCAAAATCATTCTTTGTTGCAAGTCTTCCTGTGAATTATAGCCCATTCATATTAACAACCAGATACTTTGCTTGAAGCTAGGTGTATACTGTATTAAACAAATGGCATATAGCAGATAAAGAAAAGGAAGTGCATAAATATTTGCTATTTCAAATGTGGCACAGAAATGATGTCTTCAACTATCACAGGGAACGTAAGAAGCACAACAAAGAGATGAATGATCGCATAGGATTCCACTCAGTTCTTCTTGAAGGCCCTGAAAAGCATCAAAGCCCACCAACAACAAAAACTACAGTCAAACCTGCATTAGTGGCCACCTGTCTATAATGGCCACGTATTTTGTCTCCCTTGAGAAAGAAAAGTGCGTTGTAGTACCTGTCTAGAAAGGCCACCTGGGGGGTGATTCACTTACTGGGAACGATATCGTTCCTAAGAGCAATTTTTGGGATTGATTTCAATCCAAGCTTAAAATCGATTCTACCTGACTGGTTCACTAAATCGCTTTTAGGCTGGGATCAATCCCAGCGTGAATAATCATGCGCGCATATGAATATTCATGTGCGCGATCAATCCAACCAATCAACAGACTCAAATTTTGGTCACTGGGCATCAATCAATCGCGTAGCCGATTGACATAACGATAATTAGCTAGCTATCGTCGCTTAATTTGTCAATGACGTTCATTTCTAGGTCTAGTCTAGACCTATGTTGATTTCGTTTTAACATTAGAAGAAAGCTGAGTGAAATTTTGCATAAGACATGACAAAAATCATTCATGACTGTTTCATGTAGCACTGTGAGGATTCATACGATTTTCTGTGGGTATAGTTTGTCTTTCTTTATGCTTGTTTCGAGTAAAATGCCGGATTTAACGTAGGGCCTACATCTAGACTACGTGATGTACGTAAGTTAGACCTACCGTCCCCATGCAGCTAGCATATATGTAGCAGAAAGCGGACTAACTTTAGTCTTTAGTGTTTTACATATGTTGTTGGCACTAAGTTGAGTTAGGCCCTACCCTATCATAGTATAAATCAAAACGATTCGATATATCACTTTAACAGTGACTAACTTTTGAGTAACAATATCTATCTTCCTCTTGTTTGCTCTAATTTAGCTTCAGTTTGACAGTTTTGTCTTTGACTTTGCCAGAAAGTGTAGGCTACTACTAGGCTAAGACGAGAGTAGACTAGGTCTAGCCTACTAGTAATATGTAGTAAGAGTGATCCGGATCACTCTTAACCTTAATAGCGATTTTAATGCTAAAATCAATCCCAAATGCCTTAGTGAATCAGTTCCTAAGAGCGATATTGGTCTTAGGAGTGATATTGAGCCTAAGAGCGATTTTATCTCATTTGGGATCGGTTTTAGCCGTTAGTGAATCACCCCCCAGTCTACAGTGGCCAGTTTTCCTGTTTCCCTTGGGTGGCCTTTATAGACAAGCAAGCCCTGGAATTATTCCTCCTCATGTATTAAACCAAGCAACATGGGGACTGAGTGCTTGACAAAAGCCTATATCTTCACTAGTTACTTCTTGCAACACAAGATCATTCCCAAATTGCAATCACAACTGTAAGCAAGCTGAATAACCAAGATATGAAATACCTGGAGGAGCCAAAAAGTATGTACATTACTCATTACTAGGCACTACAGGGAAGTATGAAAATGAAACTTTAACAAAAGTTGGATTGAATTCTCCAACTTCACCTGAATAACAATTTGACGGTGACTAGATAATCAACAGATCAGAACAATCCAAACTTTGTCACAAGGTGAGTTGTGTAAAAGGAGCAAACAGGTAGGTGTAGGTTTGAAAGAAATCAGACAATAAGAAAGTTATGAACGTTTGAAATATCTAAATGTTAGGAAAATTCATGGCTTTCACAATGTTTTATCCAGTTTTGCTTTGAAGATTGAATTTTCCTCTTAGATCTGTCATTTCTTCAATTGGCAACCTTCTTTCAGCATATCAAGGCGACTTTCTGCAAACATCCTTGACTGAACCATCCACCTCCTTCGGCTCCCATCTCAGTAATCATCCAGGCAGTCTTCAGTCACCCCTTGCGATGCCAGCTCTCCTAGGATATTGGTGAAGTAGTTGGGGTCCGGGAAGCCGTGGCCCGTCACGTTGGAACCAAACTCGGTCTTGTGATGGATCTCATTCCAGACCACGGTGTTGGGTTCTCCTGTCGTGACCGATGTACCAATGGTGAAGACTAGCCGCCGCTCCCAAGCGATGATGAGAAGCCGGAGAATCTATTCAATCAACAAACAATGCACAACCATTTAACAACAATTCATTGATGTGGGAGCACCCAGGTACACAGGTTCATTCACAACCTTCAGATCTTTCCAATTCACTTGTACTGGCAAAGGTAACAAAGCCAAAATCCAATTGACCTTCACTTTATCATCATTAAAAGCACAATTTAGTGCCTTTTTTCAAATCCTCACAGAAAAACCTTTTAGAAGTCTTAAGTTAAACTGCTTGGTGGCGGAATATTCAAGCAGTAAGAGCAATTTTAATTTAAGTTCTCAATAAAGGACTTAAGACTATATCTTTACATAGTAGTTCTAAAATATCATAATATTCTCATTACCTTTCTGCTTATTTCGTTGTCAGGTAGATAACACATTCTGGGGAATCCCCTAGATGAATATCTCCTGCCTGGACTAGGATGCTCTGGACCCTAAATAGAGAGGGATAAAAGAAGATAAAATAATTGTTAAGAAATGCTTTCAGCTGACATGTTGGACCTTGCCATACCTCACACAAAAGCAGAAGATGAAAAGCTCAAAAAATTTCACATGCAATAAACATTTCTTTAAAGATACTATGTCCCTTTTGCAGCCAACATCAAATTCTGTAGAAATTTGCAGAAGTTATGAATATGTCATGTATGTCCTATCTGTGAAATTTAAACGTTAGAAGTGTCCTAATATTCAAATTATGCAAGGAAACCCGTTTACTTGCTAGACTTCACTGTCAGACACTATTGAGTGACTCACTGGCCTTTTCATCTTTGGTAATAACATACATAAAATGAGCTGTAAAGGGTACATGAGCATTTGTCTACATCAATAACCCACTTCTTGTAATGGCCAAAATTAAACTGATTGAATCTTTGCGCAGCATAAAACGTACGACCATTCGGTACAACGGTCTGAAAATCAGACTATTACTTACTGGTTCTATAGCTCCTAAGTCGATTCGACAACTAATAGTCGTTATTTTCCCACTTAAAGACATTTTCAAGCCCCCTCTTTTTTAGGGAAGTTCTAAATTAGTATTGTCTTTCAAATGCCGTTGGAATTTAAATTTTTCATTTTTTGGCATGCAAATGGGATATAGTATCTTTAAAGGTATAGACCAGTTCTGGTCATGCGATTGCATTGTGAAAGAAACGTTGTGGAATCGATCAGAAAAAGGTTGATCATCTAGCATATAAGTTTTGGTGTGTACTGCAAGGTTCTGGAACCATCAAAATGATAAGAAATTTGGCCCAGTCTTGGTAAAGTTACAAGCATTGTACACAGAAAGATGTATATGGGACTATATACGATCGCGATATCTATCCATTCCGGATCGATATGATAATTTACCAAATATATCAATTAGTAGGCGGTTTCTCGGCAAACTTTGTATCATCACGTATTAGTCAAAACATATTCTCTCACATGATTGGTAATAAGAGCTTCCATTTCATTTTTTTGAGAGGGGGCATTTCCAAAACTGGTCTTTACCTTTAAGATTGACTGAAATGTTCAGTGCATGAGGATTTTGAAGATGCTGAAAGGCCTGGTGAAAAAATGCAATATCTTCAGTATAATTCTGAAATATTACACTCTGTTCAGACATGATATGGGTAGAAAAGATACTGTCGTGGTGAAGATCAACATGAATCTGAATGGCAAGGAGCGAGGGAAGGGGGTAAAAGTAAATGAGTACAAAACAAAGATTCTACACTATACCCCTACTCCGAGTGTTATAACATACAGCTTCATGACGCCCACTGTGCTTTGGTCAGTTTCATTCATCTCAACATTTTCTAAAATACATTTTACCATGTCATGTTTGAACAGGACTTATCGGTGCTTTTGACTGACCTGTGTTCCGGGAGGAATATTAAAGATGATACGTATAGTCCCGCACGATGTAAAACCGGGTAGGGAATGTGGTATGACGTGATAGTCCATAAAAAAATATTCACTTTCATGTCATTTTATTTTGCTGAGCACGTTTTTTTTACACAGTTTATCATGTAATGTTCAAACAGGATTTAACTGCATTTGACTGACCTGTGTTCCAGGAGGAATATTATAGATGATACGTATAGTCCCACACGATGAGAAACCAGGTAGAGAATGTGGTATGACATGATAGTCCATAGAACCAGGAGGCTGATTGCCGCATTTCACACCGTAGATGGCTTTACATGTAGGACACTGTATACTGCCATCCTGAAAAAGAGGAAGAAAAGAAAAGCAAAATTTCTGTTTATCTCATGTGTAAAGAAATAGATTATGGCTGTTCATATTCAGATTATGGAGTAATTGAAAACACACAAAATGATTCATCTCCATTCATAAAAAACTGGACATTTATAAGACATACATAGGAGTAGGAGTGTCGTGGTCGAGTGGTTTAAGGCGCTTGACTGGAGAGGCGAAGGTCGAGGGTTCGAATCCCAACACGGCACTAATATCCTTTGGCAAGATATTTACCTGCACTTGCTACTTCCACCCAGGTGTTAAATGGGTACCCGGTAGGATGCGAAAGTTCATACGGTTGGATAAGCAAGTGTGCGCTTGTAAATGGCGACTGGCTGGAATGCTCCCTAGGAGTGGAAAATGTGCATACATTGTGTGCGGGTAAGCCTGAACATGACCGGGGTAATAATAAATCTGTAAAGCGCTTAGGCACATCGTTGGATCGATGTATTGGGCGCTATATAAAAGCGGAATATTATTATATTATTACATACATGTGTTGTCATAAGAGCATGTACGATATGTATGCCTGTGTCTTTTAAAGAAAAGCTGTAAAATTCAAAATGATGTTCCAGCTAATAGGTTTGTAATAAATGTAATACAACATTTGCAATACAAAACTCTTTGTAACACACACACTTCATCTTTTGTGTGCAGTGATAACTACATGTACCTTAACTCACCCTTTAAACAAAAATATCAGAATCCATATTGTGATACTAGTAGTGAAACTACAAATATTTGATTGTCCTCGTTTCTGAAATTAATATGTATTGATCTATATAAATCAGTGGAACAATCACTTCCAGAATAGTACATGTACTCCATCTTTAGGATTTCAAAATACTTGGAACTTTTGGTAGATATTCATTTTAGACACTTTTTTGAGGAAATAAGTGCTTTATCTATTAAAACAAGGCAAAATCTAAAAGAAATAATACAGTCAAAACTGTATAAGTGACCACCTCTCTATAAAGACCACCTGTCTATAGTGGCCGTGCATTTTGTCTCCCTCGAGAGAGAAATGTTTGTTGTAGAACCTGTATAGAAAGGCCACCTGTCTGCAGTGGCCACTTTTTCTGTTTCCCTTGGGTGGTCTTTATAGACAGGTTTTACTGTAGTTATGTACACTGTATTCTTTTAAAAGTACTTTAAGGTTTGAAAGGAAAATTCCTCTTACCTTTGGTCCACTATTGTACATGGCATAGAGACAGCTTTGATGAAAGAAGTGACGGCATCGATCTAGTTTAAGAACACTATCTCCCTCTTCCTCATCCTCGTTATAGTGGGATACATTGCACAGCTTCTCAAAACATATAGGACACTCCTGGAAGATAGTATTAAAGTATGAACTGTGTTAATTGGCTCCTATATTTGAATAGCTTCTTTAAAAAGCAAAGAGGACACTTCTGTAGACATAGGATAATCGGGAGTATATTTGAGTTCTTTCCTAGTGAGAGTTGTTAGCATAGCCCCAGGAAATATATAGGGCATTCCTGTATTAAACATAAGGGAAAAGGGATGTTGACATATAATTGTGTTACTTTGTCTCGGTACTTGTTACAATAAAATATATTGCATACTTTGTCAATTAATAATTTTGTATGAAATGGTAATAAGATGCACAGCCATGACTTCCCAAAACAAGGGAAAGAAATACATATAATTGGGTGCATTTCTGAAATGTAGTTCTAACCAAATAGAAATTTCAAAAGACCGATGGTCAATGCCTACCTCATCAGGGGGACTTTCATCTTTCTCAACGTATTTGCTGATGACCTCCTCTGCTGTTTGACCTGAAAGACATAAACACAAGTACATGTAATAGCTGTACATCATCATCATCATGCTGTTCACATTGTATCAAATTCATTATCAGACACCACTGACAAGATACCAAGCACATCAATATTTTGTTTAATTTGCAAAAGAATAACCAGAGATGTGGTGCTGTTTTCAAATCCACACTCTTATACCTCATTGGGTATCAATTATTTTTTCAAATAAAGAAAACATTTGTCCCTTTGAAATCACTGTAAGATCAATATGGATGTTGAACTTGCATTGTAACTTTTTGCATTTTAAAAATGCATACCAGTATTAGTTCCTGGAGTTTGAACCAGGAATATTTGCAAAGCACTGGTTTTGGTGACATAGTACACACAAGTTTGACACACAATGCATACACCATTCTGCACATAAATTTACACTGCAATACGATGAATTAACAGGAATTGTTGAACTTTGTTTAATATGCAGTATTACTCAGCATTTTTTTCTTTTCACTTCAAATCCACATTGTAATATACAAAATACCATGTATTACTGTTGAATTGTTGAAATTTTTTTAATATGCAGTATCACTCAGCATTTTTTCTTTTCACATCAATTCCACATTGTCATATACAAAATATCATGTATTACTGCCACAAAATTGAAAAACCATGCTTGTGAACTCAAGAACACATTTTCTGAAAGTTACATTACCATTACATGAAAGAGAAGATGTAAAGATAAGAAAAAAAGAGAGGGCAAGGATAGATAAGGAAAAATGATAAGAGGCAGATACACTTGAGGGGTAGAGAGAGAGAGAGAGAGACAGAGAGGCAGAGAGAGAGAGAGAGAGAGACAGACAGAGAGAGACAGAGAAAGAGAGAGACAGAGAAAGAGAGAGAAAGCAAGATAGAGAGACCGACAGAGAGACAGAGAGAGAGAGATGGAGAGAGAGAGAGACGGAGAGAGACAGAGAGAGAGACAGAGAAACAGAGAGAGAGAGATGGATGGAGAGAGAGACAGACAGAAAGAGGTGGACGAAAAGAGACAATGAGATTGAAATGGCAACCTACCCCTGAGCGATATCTTCCTCTTCTTCTTGCGTGGCTTGACTCCCTCCACCGGACGGATGCCCCCAGAGTTGGGTGGGGAGTAGATGGGCGCCCTCACGGGTACGAGCTTGATAGGCAAGGCTGTGGAGAGCAAAATGCTCGTCATAGCTGGGGGAAGGGAGGGAGGGCGGACAGATAAAGCACAGACTTGATGATGGTAGATTATGGCGTCAGTCATGAAGCGGTTAGATGAGATGAGTAAGTGACACATGTACAGTCAACAACTAAATTATTCATACCCTTAATACCACATTTTGTAATTTTTTTATTATGTGAAAAATTGTCCCCATTTATGTATCACGAGAATGTCACATATTAAAGCGTACATCTAAATGTATTCAACAAAGGCCCTAATTCAACCAGTCCACCTTTGATTCTTGAATTACGAAAAAATGCATAAAAATATCAAATTATTCATACCCCTCGTAAACTTGATGTTTTTTTTTGTTGTTGTGTTTTTTGTAACTCAAGAATGAAAGGTGGGCCGGTTGAATTAGGTCCTTTGTTGAGTACGTTTTAGATGCAAGCTTTAATATGCCACATTCTTAAGAAACATAAATTGGGACAAATCAATTTTTCACATACTTTAACAATTACAAACTTGGTAAGGGTATGAATAATTTAGATTTTAAAAGTAAGTAGAATGCCATCCCTCATTTTATGTTCCAATATGAATAGCAAAAAAAAAAAAATTCATAAATGAATGAACTCCATTATTTGATTTTTAGTTCACATGGACTTTAATAGAGCTGCAGACATCCAAGTCAAAAAGCTTGTACATGTGCAGCAGCTGAATACAGTGTGTATGTTTGCATATGAGTAGGTGCCATCCCTACTTTTATAATCCAATATGTCCAGTATGAAAAAAAGTATAAATAATTGAATTTGAAGATGTCATGATCAGTAAACATGGACTGGCAGCTCCAGACATTCAAGTCCAGAAGCTTGTACATGGGCATGTATGGCAGCTAAGTACATGTAAATACAATACCGGCATGTGAAATTTTAAGAATATGTAGAATTATCCCAATATACATTTTTGATAAAGTGTAGGAATGAGTGAATTTAATGATTTGGTTTTCAGTTTAAATGGACTCGCCGCTGCTGCAGACCTAAGGCAGTATAGTATGTTTATGCATTTGCATTCATCATGGATTTCATCATGAATTGGAGAAGTGATTTCAAGCCATGAATGATACAGGCTTCATGCTGGAAACAGTGCCCAGCAAGTCAATTATACGTTTCAAACAATTTTCATCATCCAAGGGCAATTATACCAAGTAAAATGTCCATTATATATGTCATTAGGTATACAATCTAGAGAGAATGCAACAAGCTCCCGCATTCTTTTTCAATTTTCTTCTTACCGGTAACTACCAGTAATATTAATATTGCTTAAAATCTATTGGTGCAATATCCAATCATGCTTTGCATGCTCATTTCAAAAGAAACAGCCACTCTTGATATCGGTTTGAAATTGATATCGGTTTGAAATTGATATAAATCGATGCTTAACACACAAATCACAATCAGAAAACTAATAGTGGGAGAATATTAATCACAACAACCATTAATATTAAGCAATCATGCTACTTCACATAGAATGGCTCTAAAACAGATATATATATATATTCACAGAAAATGAGCAAAGACGGAATGAGGATAAAATATAAGAAGAATCAAGAGTTGACTTTTCTTGATCTAAATTACATGGTTATGGTTGCAATCTACAGTTCACCATGTTTCCAAACATCGCACCAGCAATTAGTTAAACTTTGTGATGTCTTACATCGGTAAAATAATGACAATTTGATACAAAGAAAGGAGAATCCTTGATAATGTGATCAAATAAACTTTACAAGAAGGCGAGTTGGCTCAATTGGTAAAGCGCTTGCCCGTCGAACCACAGATCGTAGGTTCGAATCCAACCCAGGCCCAAGACTGAAGCCTGTGTTTAGTGCTAACGTGCCCCTCCCCTGTTCCAGAGACGCAGGCTAGGTTACAGTGGAAAACACTCCATCTTGCGAATAGGACATTAAATGGCGGCTACGTATGGAGGAGACTCGCCACCCTTGCATATTAGGAACCTACTGCACCATTTGTATAAGACTAGTGGCGCAGTGTAGTGGTCCACAGGCACACCCCCTATCAGTAATACCACGAGGAGAGACCAGAGGGTTATAGTAATTCAGTTTGCTTTTCCCTTCCAGGCACCGGTGACACCAAATAGTTAAACCATAGCCTACGGAAACCGTGTGGTCCCTGTATTAAGCCTATGAGAATTAGAGAAATCAGTAGTTAATAGGTTTACTCTGCCCTACTTTGGATGGGGATTTCCCCTATTAAAATGTTAGGGATTTTCCCTAAACCCCTGGAAACTCCTAACATGCCTAAATGGTCTGATGTTGCAATTAATTATTGAGACTGAATAGATACCTCTCACACATCATTGTCTCAAACACCCTTTTATACACCCCCTCCCCATTATCCATACCTAATATATACGCGGAGCTTTGCACCTGCTGCAGTAGCTATTCTTGTCTTGATTCAATTCTGGGTCACCCTTGTGTCTGCCCCCCTCATACCCCCTCCCATACCCACTGTACCCCCTCCCTAATATACCTGTCATAACAGGGCTGAGCCTTGCACCTGCTGCGTTAGCTGTTCTTGTCTGGATGGTACATGGTGTCGAGTGAGACCTGAAGGTAAATAGAGAATTAAAAGAGAGAGTCCTCAATGTACAATGTAGATCCCTGGCTCCGGACTTGCTTTTGTAAACATCATTACAATATACATCTTTTGGTCAGCTCAGTGATTAAACATACAATTATTTTCTGACTTCTTTCTTTGCTAAATGAATGTTATAATACAGGATGCTACAAATATGGGGGGTATCGGTGCATCAGCTATAATGTAAAATTGTGGGCCTAGCATAACGGTGTAATAATTGATTTTTTTTCTTTTCTTTTTTTTCCCTTTACTTTTTTCAAGATAAACTTCTAATTTTGTGTTCCTGAAGTCATAGTATCACTATTAACAATTTTGATGATGTACAGAAGAAAATATGTGGAGCATTTGGACAGAAAAAACTTGGGAATGCATTTCTATTGAAAAAACACATCTGTTTTCTGCCAATCCATTTATACTCTTCTGCCAAGCACAAGATGGTACTAACAAACTGATTTAGTGACAATACAGTTGCCTACGATAATACTAATAATAATATTGAGTATAAAGGAGCACTACAAACAAAAAGTACCATGGCGCTTACAAAATTACAGAATGTGAAGTGAAACAAAGTACATAGACTCATAAAAGTTATATATCACATTATGTCACTGAGGGAAGAAGTGTGTTTCAAGGGATCTTTTAAAGAGGAAAGACAGGTTGATTCTCTGATGGAAAGTGGGATACTGTTCCACGTTTTCGATACGGCCAGTGTTAAACGTCTTGCTTTCTTAAAAACGTTTAACCATCTTACTTTCTCATTCTTGAGGTTGTAGCAGCAGCAGCAGCAGCTAGGTGTGACATGGTCGCACTTTGGGTAAGGGGTGGCATCCCAAGACCAGAGCTTTGGTCCGGACTCGCTGTGGTATGTTTGCTGCCCTCGCTTGACTGACCAGCAGCCATGGATGCCGGCACACTCACCGACCTGTATATGGTAAAGTGGCAAGATTAAACAAACTTGTCATCTTACGAATTCCATGGTTGGTCGCTTAGAGTACAAGAACTTGCAGACCATGATGTTGATAGATGTATGTTTCTCATTCCTGACCATGTCTGTACTTGCACACAAGTTATTCCTCTGTTTTATTCAGACTAGAATGACATCTTTGACAAATTATTCATGTTTCTTGAAGTCTTATCATTAAACCAATGACTTCATGAAGCAATTATATTCATTGAAATGATGCATATCTCATCAAGTTGACAAAATCATAAGTAAATGTTAAATGGACAAAAATCACAGACGGTTCTGAAAATGAATACGGTAGTTAGAATACAGGTTTACAAGCAAAGTAGGTAATTAAAAATTCATCAAATCATTTCTTAGTACAGTAAAACTTACAGTAAGTTATTGAGTGTCAAAATGAACAAAACTTACACTTTCTTTGCTAATATAGATTTAGTAACCAAATGGATTGAAAGAAAGATTGATTGAGAAAGAAAGATTACCAAAAATCCTTTTCAGGACTCCCCAATCCTCCCTCTCTCTCACATGGTGCAACCGCAAGCCTACTGTATATCTACATCACCATGCAAGCTGATACTTATAAGCAGCAACAAATGGATCCTGTTTACATCCACACAACTACACGTAAGCGTCAAAGTTACCTTAAAAAGAAAGAAAAAACTATTCAAACCTTGGTAAACTGCTCCTTCCAGCACTTCCTGTAGAGGATCCAGCAGAACTTGTACTGGCAACATCCGCATCCCCAGGGCTTGTCCATGCCACCGTGGCCTGCACATCTCGTGTTGCTGCGACAGCCTTACGAGACGATGATCTCTTCCGTGAGATCTCTTCCCTGCTCTTTGCGTTGCTGTTCCCGTAGATGGAGGCTCCACTACCTGAGGCACATTTGGTGTAGTTGTTGTGGCAGGGCTTGGCGAAATTGCATCGTCCGTTTCTTTGATAGGTTCCGATATTGACAGGGACGTCGGCCGAGACAGTTCCATGGCCTCTGAAAGCGACTCCCCAGCTACATCATCCGTCATTTCAATTTGACATTCTAACGTCACATTCGCATTATTGTCTTCCTTTATACTAGCATCGGCACCACCTCCTGGATCCACCTCTAAAACGGCGCTCAATTCTGGACTTCCACTGCCACTGGACACCTCACTTAATGACAGAACACCAGTCACCTTTGGGTACGTCTCGGCAAGCACTACTCTCCGTAGCTTCCTCTTAAACCCAGAAGTCCTACGTACCTGCACCATCTGCGTGTAGTCTATGATGTAGGGTAAGTGACACTTGGTCTTGGATAGGTCTATAGAGGGTAGGTTCTGCTTGTAGGCATTCTCTACGATAGTACTGGTGTCCAAGTCATACTGGATCCAGCCACTGTTGTCCTCCCATTGCCATTCCACACCTTGTCCTGCAGGTGAACTCCCTGGTAGCTGTCTTCTCCTGATAGGTCTAGCGTTACCTGTAACAAAAGCAAAGTAAAGAGTTCCTGTATCATCCTTGACGATATCTTTCACTTTATCCTAACTGCCCATTGACATCCTACACCTTGTCTTGCAGGTGAACTCCCTGGTGATTGTCATCTCCCGATTTAAACCACTCAGCTTTTACCTCTACAAAAGTGTGTTTAAGGACAAAAGAGAGAAAAGAGTAAAGATATCTATTTCCACATAAAGTACTGCTGAGCAAATCGTAATCAGTAATAATCCTTGATTATTGCTGATCAAGGGTGATAGTGAGAGTTTTAAAAAAAAAAGGTTTTATAAAAAAACTTTACTTATTCTGAGAGATTTATTATATTCTTGCCTATTAATCTACAAGATTCCCTACCAAAGTGTATGAGAGAGAGACATAAAGCAAGAATAATGTACAGTTTCTCAACACAACATGGGCATCACCATTTTCTTGATAACGTGACGTACTATGTGAAGTCGTTTACCAAGCAAATGTATTTAAATTTATGGATGCTTCCTTCCCAGGTGTGTGTGGTGATGAAGCATTTCATTCACCTGCTATTATCCTTTGTAAGTTTGTACTACAATTGCCAGAACGCAAATTGCATAAATAAGTTGGTGCTCTTCTGGGGTGAAGGTTTCTCATAAATGAAATAAATTTGTCAACTGCTATATTTTAGTATTTTTAAATGAATTAGTTACAATTGTTACCCTGTTATATACTTTCCACCAGATGGTGACAAACAGTATCAATTTTTAAAAATTGTTTTTAAAACTGTAACCCAGAACACAAAGGTAGGACTTTGGGTTGCCTGAAATGGCTGAAAGAGGTAATAAATAAATAGCGATTGTATTACATACATGTACATGTAATTCATGAGATTGTGGAGTGTGGACCATAACGCACATGATTCTACATGTAGTTCCAACCACATCACTTACATCCTTGCAACACGTTTATCTACACGTACATTTGCCACACTCGGCCCAGGTTGGGTAAATTTATGTGTACCTTGCAGGGAACTAATCCCTTCAAATGTTACAGCGCCGTAATATCAGCCATGCTAAAAGCCAGTAGGATAACAATGGATCAAATGAAGTGTCAAGCATGACAGAAACATGTGCTTAACAAGTACACAGTATTATAATTACAAATACATGTATGTTTTCTAGGCAATGTCAAGCCCCGGAAAGTACTTTGCATAGGAGTGATGGAGAGCTTGCAAAAGACTTAAGAGAATAAATTATAATCTGGGAATTCTGTACACACACTGTAAAAGACAAGGTTATTGGATTTCCTGTTATGATCTACTTCACCACATTCCCCAACATAGCATGATCAAATGTAAAATGATAAAGATGCCTGTACAATAGGCCTGTCTTCATCAGCTCGAGATTGCCAAATAACCTGCTTTTTCAACTATCCCGATCGCAAATTATCCAGCTAATTTGCGTCTTCATCAGCCCGCAGTTGCAATTAGCGGGATATTTGGCCGAGATAGTCATCCCAAGATATCTTGGGCTAGTTTGCAAACTACAGGTGTATCCCGCTATTTGGCAAAATATCCCGCTATTTGTCCGGTGCGTCTTCACCAGCCCGAAGACTCGCACTATGCGCGAACGCTGAGCAAAATATCTCGAGCTAATTTTTCTCAAGCTCGAGATTCATGAAACTCGAGCTGATGAAGACGCGATTTGTAACTTCGGGCTTATTTCCCAAATCAGAAATAGGGGGCTATTTGGCAATCTCGAGCTGATGAAGACACACCTATTGTAGTGCTTAACAACTAATTATTCATACCCTCACCAAGTTTTTTCTAATTTTTCAAGTATGTGAACAATTGATTTTTCTTTCTTTAGAATGTGACATCTAAGGGTGCCTTTATCGTGCAATTTTTTGCCTAGAATCAGCGGTTTCAAACGTCTTTCAGGCAAATTTTTAAGGTGATAAACGCAAAACCTTTTTCGAACGTCTTTAGATATGGATATATTGAAATGCCAAAAAAAGTGCGTTTTTAATGTGACATAGAGCCAGAATCACGTTTCTGAGAGATGATAAACGCAAAGCTGTTTTGAACCACACATACAAATCGGACCTTCCCCGGCTAATCTGCTTCCCGGGTCAAACAGCGCAAAGCAGCTGCGCAAAGACAAGGCCATATGAAAAACTTTCGTTCATCTGCTCCGCACGCATCGCACCGTGAGCTACAACACGTGAAATTCCTTCCATTTTCATGTGTTATCTACACTAAATCACAGCAACCGCCTAATTGAACCGACTTTTATTACCGTCTCGGCCGGTATTTTAAAATTCAATATTTTCTCTTTAAGATGATATCAATTTGACATAATCACATTCATGGGAAAAGGTTGCACTTTTATGCTTTAAAATGTTCAAAAGACCTCTCACAGCACTTTCTCTATGGAGGTCAACCGATTTTCGCCCAAAATTCGGCGACTGTCCAAACTCATCTTGGCTGTAGAATTAATTGAATGGTCGAATTGCGCCATCTCGCATAGCAAATGAAAGCAGAGGGTTCAATAATTCCAGTGATGTATCATATATTTTGATTGGATAAGGGGAAAAGGTTGCACTTTTGCATCCAATCATTTGTTGGCTCTCATTAATGCTCCTTGTTGCGCAAGAGCACGAAATATCCCACACTACACGAGTTCCGTAGACGTACGCAATAGCGCACGACCCGTAGCCTTGCACGTGGATTCGGAATAGCACTTTTCCTTCCCCTCTGCTCTTGGAACCTTCTTCGAATTGTCCATTTTGCGTAGTTATTTCTATCAATCTGTGAGTTTAAACCTAAGATTTGGAGGGAAGAACATATGTAGACTGTAGTAATGATAATCAGATGGTGATACATCATGGATTTTTTGTGAAATTTGCCAGTGACCAAGACGAAACACATAGGATTTTGTCACATCGTTCATCGTAAACCTCGGACTCTCACTGCAAGTCTCAGAGAGGAATATTCCATTTCATCGTGAGGTTGGATTGCGAAAGTCGAGTGGACTGCAGTACAGTATAATCGTGTTCGTGTTCGTGCAGGTAAAATATTATTTCATATTTGACCAAAATAGAGCCTTTGTAGGCCTACTGTAGTTTAAAAACGTCATTTGTATCTAACTTTCTAGGTAAAGTCTAAAGACTTACCGGTAGGCCCACTCCAGCAAAGCATAGAGAGTCAATGCGAATGCGTATTGACCTCTAGCACTGCATACTTGCTGTGAGGCAGGTATTATACACAGATATATATGCACACCACACAATATTGCATAGACTGCACTCAATAGGACCGATCGAGCTGATCGGAAAATTTGGCACTAGACTTACAATTTGAATTTTTAAATTATTCTTTTTAACATCAGTAAGTTGAAAAAATGTATTTTACTGCTATTTAGGTGTCATCTATTGTCACTAATGTACCAATTTTTAGTGAAATCAGTTGAGTTTTGTAGTTGTACAGTGCGATGTTTGAAATGTTGAGAATCAAAAGCACAGCTGTACACAGCCAGGATAGTAATGCACCTATGCGTGGGTAGGCCTAATACAGTAATAAATATTGCTTTCTTATATTTATATTCTTTTAATCGCAATTGATATTGCCATTTTCTCCTGGCCCTCTTCTCTATTAAAACTAAACTCTTAAGTCTAAAGCTGGATGAAACTCCAAGTGCCATATGCCCGGACACAAGTACTGCAATGGAGTTTCTTTCCTGATGCCACCAGGCTCTGGAACTCACTACCTCAGGTCGCCGTCACCTGCACCTCTCTGCCAAGCTTTAAGAGAGGTACTCAAGATCCAGCTCCGTTAAGCTACGGATGTCTTTTTAGCTGCACATAGATCTTTGTAGGCCTTTTACTGAGTCACTATATATACACATGCACAGCACTACATCAGTACGAGAATACACCCGACGGTGGCCTGTACTTATAGCGAAGAAGAAGAAGAAGCTCTAAATATGTGAATTGTTATTTCATGTTATTTTTTTAATGTATTGTGCGTATACAGGTATGAACTATGAACATGTATTTTGTGTCTCGTGCAAATTTAGGGATATGTATAAACTAATACTATGTTTTTCTTCTATCAACAGCCTAACAAACAACTTACATGCAGAGCTGTTGAGGGAGACTGGATGATGTCCTCAAGAAGAAGCGCAAGAGCAAGAACAGTCCACAACTACGCTCATCTCCACAACGGACCTTCAGTAACGGGGGCCCAAAATTCGCGACATCCATCACCTTCATGGTCAACTGCCAAATTGTACCCTCTTGAAGTAACTGATTCCAAAATTGTAGACGGTAAACGTTGGGAAAAGGTACATTACACTGAGGAAGAGTGGGCGTCGGCAGAGTACGATGAATGGCGAGAGGCCAATGATATTGTAGATGTACCAGATAGTTGTATTAATGGGACATCGGAACAAAAGGATTTTTTTTTACAACAACTCAAGTGTTCTGTTAAACAAAACTTGCACGGACAACGCAAGGTTGATAGCATTGTAAATTTAGAGGTGCCCATAACCAAGAGCACATTTGACGAGTTACCACTTTTGGGGCGAAAGAGCAAGAAGTCCAAATCTCGTTTTGTCCTGGAGCCTCTTTCTAACTTGTAATTGTAATTTACTTTATGTTTAACCAAAGTTATAGTCTAGCCTGGGTAAACCTTACGTACATGTACCTTCGGCTCAGTCTATGATCATTCTATGCAGTTGATTGATGTATTTTCCTAGTTCATTGTGTAGAGACTTCTACCATTTTACATGTACAATTATATTGCAGTACGTGTAAGTACAGTATGTTAATGCTGAATCCTGCTCCTTAATGCTCCAACTCGCTCATAATAGTATGCACTGCCACAGTCACTGACAGTTATGCTTCTGTCCTTCTGGCCTTGTCAAGTCAAAACTTTATTGTTCTTGCCTTAGAGAATATCATTCAAAACGCAATGACAGGCCTCCTCTCATGAGGCATGTCTCTACACTTTACAATCCTACATGTACTTGCCGCTTTATTTATTGTGCTAAATGTTATTATTCAAAGAAACAACTCGTTTGCAACAAAGTTATATGCATTGCAGGAGCTATGTCTTTTTATTTCTTATGTTATGTTAAGCAATATACATATGTACTATGTAATAATATGCTTGCCATGTTGGCTGACTTCAAAATTGTGTGCTCATTGAAATGCATTTTACATAATTATGTAAACACCTTGATATTGAATTGTCGATATGTATTCAATCTTCAACAGTTTGAATGTTTTGTTATTGGTTTTGTATCATCTTAGAGTTTCATTAAAAGACATAAACATGCAAATGAAATTGTCCTTGTTATGTTTTGCATATTGCTTTTGAGAAAAGAAGAGGAATCTGGGAAGGTACGAGAGTGGTTTTATGATTAGTGGTCGAAGAAAAAGACAGGATGATGATTGAGATTCAAACGAGCGAAGATAAGAGAGGGGTGACAACCAATTAACAAAAATATAGAATACAATAACTTTGTATAGTAATCATTTGTATAATAAATACCGAATGAGAGAGAGGAGAATTTTCTTTGATTGGGTGGAAAACCCCATACACATTGCAATAAACTAAAGAATGAACTATGAAATATCCAAGCAAAATTGGTTACTCCAGCTTGGCTGTCAAACACTTTACAGTACCCCCCGGACAGTACCTTTATATATCTATTTATTACAAAAAGTCACAAGGTACATGTACCCATCCCGCAAACATGACATTTACCCCAAGTCATTTTAAACCTCGGCTGAATAAGACCTATTCTCCTATTTTGTCATAATGGACGCTCCCAGTGACGAGTTGAATGTCTGTGTTACGCGCCAGTGCACACTGCGGTACGTGGTGCGAAGCTCTGTGCAGAGTTGGTCGGCTCAGTAAGCAATCCATTATATGAACGAATTCGGCCAAAAGTTTTCCATATGTTTATTTCGAAACGTGAAGAGTCGATAAACGCGACATCCCGCAAAACACGTTTGTATAGTGGGGTTCGATATGTACATATAGAAACGCTGATTCTGAGTGGCAAGACACGATAAACGCCCCCAAAGATATTCAACACAGGCCCTAATTCAACCAGTCCACCTTTCATTCCATGAAAAACATTAAAAAACATATTGTGAACTGTACATCTATACTGTATACATTTCAAACAAAGTACATAGTAACAATTCACCATACAAATACAATGTACCACCTTCTGAATACCGATTTGTAATTCATCCATTTTTTTAAAATACCACCTTGTTGAAGCATCTACATGTATGATACAAGCAAGTCCACATTGCAATAAACAAGTCTACATTGTCATACATGTAAAACAAAAGAACAATGACCCCTCCCCCTCCCCTCCCTCACTAAATGCAGAAATTTTAGCCCTTGAAAGACCCTTGAAAATGTGGTAAGTAACCATTTAATATTTTTCTTTGGCTTGTCAGAGAAAAGAGACTTAGATTTGGATTAAACAGAGCGCCTTGAAATCTGATGACCCCCTTTTCTTTTTTTTCTTCTTCAAGATTTAAACTCTATTTTAAATACTGTTATCTACATGTATCCTACCTCTAAGAATTTGTATACAGTATCTACAAATGCAAGATTCATCGTATGGTTAAGCAATTGGACAGCTATGACACCAAGATCAATGCACATACAGTGTGTTGTACATCTATCAAACTGACACAAAATTGCTCTTGAAGTCAAAACTTCTGCAGTAAATGTATCCGATGTACTGTATGTATTCTTCATCACTTCTTTCAACATTTAGAGTACACAAACATGAACACCGTATATATGAAGAGTGAAATTAAATATTTACCAAGGTGGAATACAATTAAGAGAATGCTTTCGATGACAATATCTATGAGCATCATGCCTGACGGACCTGGGGGGTGTTTCACAAAGACTAAGATCGACTTTAAGTTGGACTTAAGTATAACAGGCTGTTCGTGCCATTGTTTGCTCTCACCATTATGATCTTTAGATAATATTTTTCCTTCAATAATGAATTATCAAAAAATGTAAGTTTTGTAGATTTTTTACCATGATTTGTACGTCCTGTGAGAGACCAATGCCAGTAAATGATGAGAGAAAACAATGGCACAAACGGCCTGTTATACTTAAGTCCAACTTAAAGTCGATCTTAGTCTTTGTGAAACACCCCCCTGGTGCGCTTGATAAGAAACCACCATTATTATTATTATTATTATATCACGTTTGTGTACACATGCACACCGAAGGGTTTGTACAAATCAATGTCTGCTTCCCCCAGAAGGCTTTGAATAATAATGAAGGGGCTCCCGCCGATGTTGAAAGCATTTCCTAGAAGGAAAATTAGGACTCGAAGCTCTGGTCCATTACAGCATTCGAGGCAGGATATATCGAAACTTTAAGGAGGGCCGGGGAGAAAGCAGTAAGACAACATTGATTTATTAATGATGTGAGATGTCAAGAGTGGCAGTGACCTTCCAGCACTGGCTAATGCCTCATGCCTGTGCCCCTTTGTGTACCTTAAATAACCAACCAAAACCTTTGCCCCTTCAATGTGTAATGTAGCATTGTGCCCCCGTTCCAAAATCTGGGACTGCCCCCCTTAATTGCTTTGCAGAACTAAAATTGTGAATAATTACAATGAATAAAAATAAATTTAGGTCATAAACATGCCTGACATAGCACCTGCCATTATACCAAGGAAGGTTGCAAGCACAGGTGACTTCGTTTTAGTGAAACAACATGGAAGCAAAGAGGTAAAGTCTGAAAAGCTCTGGAAAAGCTCTGAAAAACCTCTCAACATCTCAAATAAAGAAGTTATTCATGAAAGTTCAATATGATTCCAGGCAATCTGACTGAACTGGTCTGAAAAAAATTCACAAAGGGCTCCCCTGAACAAGGAATCACCTTTCAAACTGTATCATATATGAAAACCTGTAGAACTATCGTAATCAAGGGTGCCTTCTTGCAATTATGGTAACTTTAACTTGCCATTGGTAAGGTACATGCTTACTTCATCTGGCCATCATCTCACAAACAGACACAAATGATTTGGAGTGTAACAAGGGGGGTAGATTTTAAATGTTACCACAAAACTAGCAAGGTATGATACATTTATATTATATTGACTGGGCTTGAGGGGTACATCAGATATATTGACCAAGCTAAGATCATATTGCCCCGAGTCGAAGACGAGGGCAATATGGTCTTAGCGCGGTCAATATGTCTGATGTACCCCGAAAGAAGCCCTGTCAATATAATTATTGTAACCTATACAAGGCATTTTTTTACAAATGATATACAACTTTGGTATAAAGCATGATTTTTACTCATCATGACGCATGTATTTCCCTTACTCTTGTCCAGAGATGAAAATGTCATTGTGACGTAAATTGTTACCGCGCTACACTGTAACGCGTACCGGTACACAATACTGCGCATATGCACTTTAGTAAATGCGCACTGACAAGAAAGAGTGGAATATGGCAGAATGTTGCCCTTTGATTTAGTACTAGTGGTCTACGGGGAAAACCCGGAAGATCTTTCATATTCGGTAGTAGCGTAGTAGCGTGCAAAATACGACTTTTTATTTTACAGCTAAAATGCCTTGTATGGGTAACAATACAAAATGTTAGCACTTCATGAGAATTACATGGGCATGATGCACTTCCATGACGGATTGCACTTTCAAATAGATCTGTCAACCACTTTGTTCGTTTTTTCCTTTAACTTGTAATTTATATCATTGCAATAATAAAACAAGTGTATTTTTTTTTTAAATCATGATTCAAATTTATGGATATTTTGTTTTACCATCCTTTTCAATAAACCTTGCTAGTTCAAGTTCAACGTGCCCTCTAAACCTGTCTCCATACAGGTGAAGCAGAAGCAAATACCGTGGGCCATGTCTGTGCACCACAGCAGTGTGGCCTTTAAACCTCTGTCTATGCACAAGATCAGCATGCCGGATGTCATACTGACAATGCACACAGAGGGAAACGTCGATAGACTGCGGCAAATAATTACGTTGTGCCCTGGTTGCGAGTGAAACGCGAGCGGGTTTCAGAAGAGAGTGCACGAGGGGAATGTAATAATGTTTTCTCTCGTCAACGACATGTGATTCCTGGATAGGTGTTAGTTTCTACCTCGGGGGGGAGAGCACAAATACACTGGGATACGTGACAAAGAGACGGAAGGGACTCACTTCAGATGTAAACAATCTTTTGGAAAATGGATAAAAGTTGAGAGAGAGTCCATCGATAATAACATCAAGCATATAGAAGTAATCCTAACTAAATGTACCTGTTGCTAGAAGAAATAGGTGGATGTGGATATTATGGTAAATCATCAGAGGCCAAATACTAGTAATTCTCATTAAAGTGACTCGGCAACATTGCCTCAGATTCTGAAACAAAATCCTGGATTTAGCTCATGCTGCAATCATAATTATAAAGCTTTAGGTCAGTCAGGAATCCCATGACTTTTACAAGCCGATCGCCCATCTGATTATCAAGATATTTAAGTTTGGAAATCAAAATTTCATTTTTCTTTTTTATAACACTACAGTCTATTGGGAAAAATGAGTATGGTAAAACCGGTCACTCAAGGATTTTTACTTTTTTGAGGCACTCCATGATCATTTTGAAGCGCAATTTTTTTTTAGGGCTTCAATATTACACCATATGACGGACACTGATAACACGTACATGTAGGGCCATGCATCTCAGATTTGGCATTGTTAAACAATGCCATTAAAGGCTCGTTCAGATGTGAGGCAGCAAATCCCTGATGTTTTTTTAAAATGATGGTATAAAGTGTAATACGCTTGAACACATTTCTGTATCACATACATGTACATGTATTAAACACAGAGCTCAGGGAATATATATATATATGCAAAAGTCCTTTGTTGTGCGCAGTTGCTATTCATTTACCTGATTTAAACATTTATAGAAAAACGGGGCAATTATTTGGCGGCAGTTTACTGTGTCATATGACTCATATGACTCATATCTCAACAAGAAATAAGTGTGAAATAAACCGATACTGACCTACAAGTCAGGAATGTAATTAATCATTTATGTCATTCCATTTCTGTATTAAAGCAATAGTCCTCGTAACTTCTCAAATATGATAACAAAACATAATAAGAAACTGAATCTGAGATTCATAAGTGATTTTCCTGCAATAAAACTGCAAAGGAGTATTGACCAAATAGTAGCATATGAGCTGCATTTACACTTCAAGCAAAAACCATTGGTTTTGCTTTCATTGTGGTGTTTCGTCAGAACTTGCTAAAAAACTCAAATAAAAGAAACTCACCTCTGGAGTGAATAGAATTTTAGAATATATTATATATATTTAGAAATCTAAATTTACCAGTGGACCAACATGCTACTTTGCATGTAAACTGAAAGGGCAATCCAACCCTTCTAATAAGTTCATTTGAATGAAAGCATAAAAATCAGAGAAACAGAATGTTGAAAGTTTAAAATAAATCGGACCAATATTAAGAAAGTTATGAGTGTTTGAAATATGAGATCACTACAGCTGTGCGAATCTCAAAGTCAGTGGATTGTGACGTAGTGACGGATTACTCTCCTGTTTGTCGTGTACAAAAATATCACTTATTTCAGTTTTTCTTCCAAGTTCCTTCTCCCTCGGGGCACTACTCAAAATATATCATGGAGAGTACATTATTATAAGTCCTCTAAAAAGAACAGACCATCCAGAGTCATACATTTATGAAAAGTTGAAATTTTAGTCATTTTGTGTATTGGAGCAAATAGGAAAGTTGTACGCCACTACATCACATAGACATTATCAATTCAGCCAATTTGAAGAGCCTATACCTATAGTAATTGCAATTTTCAAAAATTCGTAACTTTCTAATTTTTTGTCCGATTTCATTCAAACTTTCATCAGTATGCTTCTCTGATTTTTCTGCTTTATTCTAGACAAGTTTGCCATCAAGGGTGGATTTCCCTTGAAGTCAGCTTTCAGCCCCCCATGTACAAAGCAAGAGACAGCAGGCCAATTCCAAGCATAATTGAATGACATTTCCAGAAGGATTTGAAGTTTGAAAAAAAAAGAATTTTTACGATAATTTTTAATGATATAATATACAAACTAATATGAGGTAGATGTACATGTAATTCACAACAGCTGAGTTTCATATCAAACATTAATTAAATTTATAAAATATTGAGTTATGAAATGTCCAAAAATTACCTTCTACAATGTATGTCTTTCCGTAATAATACCATTAAAAAAAAAAGTTCAATATTTCATTAATGTTATGAATTGTTGATACTTGATAGGAAACCCAAATGTTGAGAAAGTACCTCAAATAATATATCATATCATTAATATGTCCATAATATTCTTCATTCAATTTTCTGGAAAATTCATTCTGTAATATTTGGAATTGACCAGCAAATTCATTTCTTTACAGTTTAAAGTAAACATCATTAGATATCAAGAATTCATATATAATGCGTTCCAGTTAGAATTTACATGACGTGTATAAAGTGAAGATGTCTTTTGTTTACAGACTACAAGAGTACACAATGCTCTTGTCTTGGAAGCTGCAAAGTCAAGGAGGAATTTGAGCATTCACTTCTAGTCAGTCAACTTATTCCTGGCCAAGCCATTAGGGTCATTCACACAGGCTAATAACATAGGTACTAGGTACAATATACATGTACTACAGTCAAACCTGTCTATAGCGGCCGCTCAAGGGAAACACAAAAAGTGGCCTTTGTAGACAGGTGGTCTTTGTAGACAGGTTCCTTTAGTACATGTTTCAATGAGAAACCATTTTCAAGGGAAACAAAAAATGTGGTCTTTGTAGACAGGTGGTCTTTGTAGACAGGTGGTCACTATAAGCAGGTTTGACTGTACAATGAACTGAATGAAAGTACAATCCAACTCATAATTTTGTATGACTTTTCTTTATCTATTCATTTTCCTCCCATCTCAAAAAAGGGCTCGGTCAAATGTCTACAGTTTGGCAGTGGTAGAAAATACAATGTAGTTATTGTCTAGGCTTCATTATTTGTGTAACCTTAGATGGTGACATCACATACATGTATACGTACGTGTCAATTTCTTGAATTTTGACAAATTAAGATTTGAAGAAGAAAAAAAAGAACAATTTTGAACCATGATCAGAATCTCTTTTGTGTTTACATGTATGTGCATGAACCCCCAAAAAAAAAATCATTAGTGCGATTCACACTAATGCCTAATGGGGCTTTTTTTTTAACTGCAATTATTTAGCAAGCCCTCTATGTTGCAACAAAGAGCACTGGTAAACTCTGAGATAAAAATACATATAATGTCAGGGGGGAGTAAAATTAATACTTTCAAATTAAACAAATGAAGGAAAAAACAGAATTTAAATCACAATTAAAATCTCATATTCTGCTTTAATATTATGTATTTAAAAAATTTAAGATAGTTAATTTTATACATCCCAAGTACATGTATGTAACAGGGTGAAAAAAGTAAGATCTTATAAATTGAAATCTCACTTTTTGCTTGAGTGTGAATGGGGCCTATTACCTGAGAGCATTTCAGAGACAGGCCTAACACGGCCCCTAATCCTCTTCTAGGTATTTAAACAGTCTCATATTTCCTCCATTTTCAGGACGCTGACATTTAGATTTGTTAGCGATGCACACATAGCCCCATTCCACTCGCCTCTTCTTCTTTTGGCTTGAGCCATGGTTGATCGCCATTGCTGTAAACTCGGCTTCCTAAGTACCTCTAACGTTCTTCCGCTCAAGGTATAAATCCATCTTTCATTGTGTTGTATACAACACATCAGATCTCTCATTGACTAGTTTCATCATTTATCATTCGCGATATCTTCCTTTACCCCTAAACATTAAAGATGATTCATCAGTAATATGTGATTTGTGTCAAGAATTTTCAATTCTATTTTACTTTTATTTTTTTTAGGCGTTAGGTTTAGAATTGTTTTCATGTTTTCCATGGACAATATCTGCTGATTATAATTTTGGAAAGCAGTCACAATTGCAGGTGCTATGTAAGATATTTACATACATGGTATTATGTTTCAAATTTTATTTAAAAGTGAGGTTTAAATTGTACTTACATGTATAAAGGAAAATTAAAATTTTCAACACCAACAAAAGCTCTATCTACTGCATCTGGAAAACTAGGAATAACCATTAAATATGCTCATACATGATCTTCAGTATGAATTTCACAGTAATTCCACTCAATTTTCACTACCTAAATGCTCCATTTTCCTAACATTTATTTCTTTCACCATGTAGGATCTATTTTCAAAAGTATAGGGGGCTTACAGTTTGATCCTGGTTAATCAGCTTTTATGGATTTATAGACAACTTCACTTACTTCATTATATATCAGAACAACAGAAATGTGCATATTGGACTGGAGTTTTAAAAAAGTAAGCAATGAGAAAAGCTAACTCCTGGTGACTTTCATTCATCACAAATTACTATATATTTGGTTTCTGCTCCTACAAGTAGTAGTAAGCAAACCTCAAGTGGCCTTTGGCAAGACATTGATCTACATTTGCCACACTCAACCCAGGTGATGTAAATGGGTACCTGGCAGGAATTAATTCCTTGAAATGCTAGAGCGCCGTAATGGCAGCACAGCTAAAGCTAGGGTAATAATCTCCGAGTTTGGAAGCGCTTAGACGCCTTAGAGACTTAATTGTAATTTGCGCTATATAAAAACTGAGTATTATTATTATCATTAATAATTTTAGAAGCAAATTTGCTTTTCCTCATCTTACATCAAAGCAACTTGATCAATTGATTTTGTAGGTAATTAGCAATTATAACGTAGACCTACAATGTACAATATGTACATGTACTGTACATACAAACTGTACTGTATGTTAGAAGCAAGAAGGGTTTTATTAAAGTCTGTGATAAATGAATTGAGTTACATGTAGCACCCTTCTGTCTCTGAGCATGTGATGTAATGTAGAGTCTGCTGAGAGCCACAAGGTCGTTAGCTCATATCCATCACCACAGAGTTAAAGGGGAAGTCCACCCTGATATCAAGTTGGTTTGAATAAAAGCAGAAAAATAAGAGAAACTTATTACTGGTAGAGAAAGTTCCAGCAATATCCGATTGAAAATCGGAAAGTTATGAATTTTTTAAGTTGCGATCAATCAAACACAAATTGGCAACCCTGTGACCCAGTGTACAGAGCTAATTGGAGAGGACCTTGCAAGGTACGTCACAGTGTTGCCAATTTGTGTTTCAACTTTTAAAAAATCATAACTTCATAATTTTAATCGGATATTGCTCAAATTTTCACTAATTTGTTTCTTTCATTTTTCTGCTTTTATTTATTAATGCCAGCAAATTATCAGGGTGGACTTCCCCTTACACATCCTACTGGCTCTCCAGCGACAGGAGTTTTCTTTCAGTCTGCATGTCATATAATCATTCTTATCCAACAGATGGATCCGCAGCTGGTGTGATCATTCTATTTCCTTGCTATCCCATAGTCATAGCTCATTGTAATCTGCACCAACAATGCATTCACTTATGACTGGAAATTAAATACAGTATATAATTATGTACACTACTCTGCGCAAGGTTAGATTCATAACTGCATGGGACCATGATTTATTTCAATTCTTTGTTGGATGCTAAAGATTTCCACGAGCATATCACTACAGAGAGCTCTGAAAATATATATATAGAGACAAAATTGTCTGCCTATTTTCTGAATCACCATTGAATCTACTGCCTCTTGGTAATCTTAAAAAAGCATGGCCCACGCTCTTCAATTTTATCTCTTGGCACTCCTTAATGCAGTCAATATTTGCATAATATATTATGTTGTGTATATTACCCATATGAGTTTTGTTCATGGCAAGAAGTATACTTTCTATAGGGTGGATTTAGGAAATCTGTGATGACTTGACACTAGGGACAACTCAGACTCGAAATGGTGGCAGAGTTATCCAAGAGAGTTAAATGGAATGAAAATACTTGTGTGAATTTTTGCCTGGAGTACAATGTACATGTACCAATTTTCAAGAGTATTTTATAGTTTATACATACAGGAATGTATACAAAAATTAGAAGCAATGTTAAATATTTTAAGAGGGGAAATGCTACAAAACGCAAAATGTAAGGATATTTAGAGGTCTAACGTGTAGCCTGCACTTTAACTCTTGAAATTAATTGCTGTGTGATGCAAAAATTTCATACATTGTATATATATATATATATATATAGATATTCTTCAGCTACGTTGGTATATGTAAGTATGCCTTCGGTATGCATAGTTGTTATATACATTTGTGGAACCACTGAAACATTGACGGCCCCAAAACAAACCCCAAAGGCACCCCTTCTCGAGAGCGAATTCGAATACCATACCGTGACGCAATCGGCCACCCAGGCGTCCCTCTCCAGACATACAGGGAATATGCAAAACCTCCGTGTCGGACTCTCCGCCAATATTGATTCAAAAGAAGACATCTGCACATGTGCAGTGGCATGAGAACCCAAAACACGTCGAGAGGGGGAAAAAATAAGGATGACCCCCTCCGGGCAATCTTATTGTGTGGCGTCATGGAAGGAAGATGAGCGTCTAGAGCTCGAGTTGAATGTCAAAGGATTGTTACATGACTTGTACCTCATCTTCCCATAATTTCCTTCCCACAATCTCTCCCTCCATCTCTCTTTATTTCCTCCTCCTCTCTCTCTCTCTCCCTCTCTCTCTCTCTATTCCTATCCCCCTCTTTCACTCCCTCTTCCTCTACCCATCCCTCACTCCCTCCCTCCATCCATCCCTCACTCCCTCCCTCCATCCATCTCTCTCGCCCCATTTCTTTATCTTTCTCCCTATCTCCCCTTAACCCTAATAAGGCCGGGGGGGGGCCATCATGGCCCCCTCCGCGATTTTTCTGATTGTTCGAACGCATACAGATGACGCCCGCCGCTTCATGACTTTATTCTTTCGAGTCTTGCGCATCTTTTAAAACAATTTTTTTGAAAATCGGACCAACCGTTACAAAGTCACGTGACCTTTTGTCTTTACATGTCGGCCCGAAAATCGCTCATTTTCGTGATTTGTGTACAAAACATATGGAAATATCATTTTTCCTAAAGAGAGATAAAACATTGGTTATTTGGTCTTTTTAAAAGTTTAGGTGTTTGTTTTGGGGGTAAAAATAGTTAAATTATAGTTAGAAATGAAATAAAACAACAAAAACAATAAAATACATAAGTTAAAAAAACAATGAAATACATAAGAAATTATCAAAACAAGAGATAACATAAGGAATAACCTAGCTTTCCAAATTTTTTTCGTATTATTATTCCAAATGGTCTAACAAATATATGTAGTGGAAAAGAAAGCTTAAATATGAAGAATATATGATTTATGGGTAAAAATATGAATTTTTGACCTTATTTGCATAATTTACCATAAATATGCAAATGAGTAATTTTTTCAAAAAATTGAAATTGCTATAGTATTCTATACACTTCACTTGACATGCATGCAAATTTTCGCGGATCGGCCGTTTCACGGCCGAGATCTTAAGGGGGCCATAATGGCCCCCCGCCGTATTAAGAACTCAAATAGCCCGGCCTTATTAGGGTTAACTCCTTCCTCTTTCCATCTGTCCCTCTCTCCTTCCCTCATGCCTTTCCTCATGCTCTCCCTCCATATCTCTAGAGCTGCCTCTCTCTCTCTTTCCATCTATCACTCTCTCCCTCCCTTCCTCCCTGTCTCTCTCTCTCTCTCTCTCCATCTATCACTCTCTCCATCTTCTCTCTCCCTTTCTTCCTCCCTCTTTCTCTCCCTCAGGTTCCTCTCCCTTATTCTTCTCTCCCTTTACAGTCCCCTCCCCTGCTCTCTTCCTTCTTTCCTTCTTCCCTCCCTCTCTCTCTCTCTCTCTTACTCACTTTCCTCCATTTTATCTCCCTCCCCCACCCTCCCTCCCTCCCCTGTTCTCTCTTCCTTCCTTCCTCCCTCCATCACTCCTGCCTCTGACTCTCTTTAGGACGCCAGTATTGCCATGGAAATGTCCTCCCAGTCTCAAGATTTCTATACAATTGACAATATTTCAAGAGTCCTGTACAAATGTGTACATAGTGGCAAGATACACTTTCCCCATCTTACTACGATACATGTAATTTCACTACAAATAATATTTACAAAACCACTTCTGGAACATATCATCAGTATCCTCTTTCTCAAATACATGCATTCTTTCAAACAAATATTTTTTCTTTCAAATCTGTGACTTAAACAGGCTGGTTTCAAATCCTTTCAATCCTTAGCCCCACGTCTCTGGAACAAACTCCCCTCATTCTTAAGAAATAGTACTTCACTAGATTTCTTCAAAAAATAACTGAAACATACCTGTACAACTCTTCTTAAATTGTTGATAGACTAAGAGACAGCGCCTTGTAACCTTTGGAAAAGGTGCTATATAAATCCAATTATTATTATTATTATTATTCATAATATTATCAGGACAAAATATTACCAGCAGTACAGCCTGATAAAACCAAATCTTCCACAGACATACAGTTGTACCTGTAAAAAGCATGAAGGCAACTTCTGAAATTTGGAAAAGGAAGTGTCTAGAAAGGGCATAATATCAAAGTACATGTACATGAGTTATAATCACCAGTACTTGCATAGTATAGTTTGAATAAAAAGATTGTATTGTATGCTTTTGTGTGAATCATCATACCATGAAATTAAATTCATTTTCACTGTTATTTCATCACCCCCCCCTTTAAGTTCCTATTCTGAATAAGAACCAAAAGGTTCATGATTCACCTGTCACAGTAGATTGATGGACTCTTCCATATTCCATATCAACAACATTAGTTTTTTCTTTCATTTTCCATTTTTCCTGTTTAGGACAAGAAAGAGACTTTTCGTGATTGTGTTTGGTCTGGTGTATCTGGATACGGCAGGGTTGTTCAACATATGCTTCAGGGACAATTGCTCTGTAAGTCAATTTCCCACAATATACCAAAAACCTAACTTCAATCCTGGACCAAATACCTAATCCTAACCCTAACCCAAAACCTAATCCTAACCCAAAACCTAACCCTAACCCTGAACCTAAACTACCACCCAGTCATAACCCTAAACCCTATATGTATATCTTTGACAAAATACAGAGTTACAGACCAGAGAAAACGTCACAGGGGCACAGGAAGGATCACCTACAACAGAGTAAACAAGCAAGGAAACGGTCCTCCACAACAAGTACATGAAGGAAGTCTTCCGTCTGAATTATTTATTCCAGACCATCTTTTCTCCAGGCCCTTTCATAAGCATGCTCAAAAACTTCAATTGGTATTTTCGTCATGATGCCAGCCCTGTATGTGCCCTCTCAACGAGTTGAGGAAGGAGAATGCCACAGAATACAAAAATTATGAGATGTGGAAGATAAATATAACAAGAGATAGAGAGAAAGGGGGAGAGAGAAAGGGGGAGAGAGAGAGAGAGGGGGGCAGGGGGATGAAAGGAGGCCAGAAAGGCTTTTTGCTTTTATATGAGTATTGTTCAGTTGTTGAAGCATTCAATATGTCACCTAAAACATTTAAAGCCTGTCTGCACTAGTTTGGCCAGGAGGGATTAGACCTCCCAGCGTGGTCACTGACAGGTGGTTATCTCATCAACTCAGCTCTCAATTAACATAAGAAAAAAGAGGATCATGGGGGACCAATGGGCACCGCTTCGGCATTGTTTTCGATATAGAGGGAGCAAGTAGCTACAAGTAGTGCAGTGGGGCTTTAAATGCAACTCACTAGGAAAGAAAGAAGAAGAAGATACATGTATATCATGAGTCATGGCAGATCATATACACGTACAACTAAATCTATATACATGTATACAAGGTAACAACGGTAAGGAAATAGATACGGCAGCCGGAAACACAGTGGCACAGCACCTGAGCACCGTTTACTAAGGGTCATGTGTAAGTGAGAACAAACACTTCAGATCCACTTATTTTTAATCAAAACAGAAAATTAGTTCAGACTTCTGAGAAACAGATCATCTATTTTTGTTAACGATGTACAGTGGAATACCCCTACTGGCAGTTCGATGAACGTGGCAAAGATGTTATTGGAGATACATTTTACGTGGACTCTATCCACACTCATTGAAAAACACTAGTCCTTTTATTAATTGTTATCATTATCATTTTTTGTATAATGAAATGTTGCATATTATGCAGGGCTCAACACTAACAGGCGCCCGGGGACACATGGGCAACCAAAATATAGGTCTGGAGTCTCCAAACCCCTAAAATTTCTCAATTTTCACATACCGGTACTGACATGTAGGGCTCAAATCTACATTTGTAGGCCTGGGCCCGTATTCAATACTTAAGTACAAAATTTAAGCATTTTACTTAGTATTTGGTTTAGATAAAATACTTTGCCATTTTTGGTATTCAATTCAAACTTTTGGCTAAGTATTTTACCCTAAATTTAAGACAGCTCCCTACCAGACTTAAGCCAATTATTTGGAGGCCTTGATTGGCAGGCATATGGTTTTCTTACGCAGTATCACAACCAACAATGCTTATCAGTAAGTATTTTACTTAGATTTTGTCTCAAGTAAGTAAAAGTCTAAAATGCGATTTGAATACGAGATAAGTAAACTTCTTAGTTTAGCCATTTACTTTATTAGTAAATTTCTTACTTATTCTAAGTATTGAATTGAATACCGGCCCTGGACCCCCAAAATGTCAATTTTTTTCACATACATGTAGGGCTCATGTATAAAGACATTAAAAACTCCAATCTGGGGGGTGTTTCACAAAGCCTTTTTTCAATGACAAATGACAAATGACAAAAATCAGTGACAAATCTGCTGATAACCAATCAGAAGCAAGGATTTCACTAGCTTATAACAAAAACTGTCATTTGTTACTGATGACAAGTTTTGTGAAATGGGGCCCTGGAGTCCCTTTCCAAAAAGACAGTGTGGAGCTCTGGCATATATGACAAGTTAAACAAATTGCACAGATTTCAATCATGGTTAAATTTTCCATTGTTCATCTTGATTTGTAATTTTGTACAGTATTTATAGTATATTGACTGGGCTTGAGGGGTACATCAGAAATATTGACCAAGCTAAGATCATATTGCCTCGAGTCGAAGACAGGGGCAAAACGGTCTTAGCGTGGCCAATATTTCTGATGTATCCTGAAAGAAGCCCTGTCAATATAATTATTATTACCTATACAACCATTTTCTTACAAATGATATACAAATTTGGTATCAAGCATGATTTTTACTCACCATGTATGCATGTATTTCTCTTACTCTTGTCCAGAGATGAAAATGTATGAAAATGTCATTGTGACGTAAATTGTTACCGCGCGTACACTTTAACGCCTACACAATACTGCGCGTATGCACTAAAATAAAAGCGCACTGACAAGAAAGAGTGGAATATGTCAGAATGTCGCCCTCTAATTTAGTACAGTGGTCTATTTTTAAGTGGTCTTTTTATTTAGCAGCTAAAATGCCTTGTATGGGTAATAATCCATGATATTCACCTTTAACGTTCAATAACGTTCAAATTTCATGAAGAATCTTTAAGAAAAGCAGGCTTTTTTATAAGCAATATGATGCACAGTACATACATGTATGTGTACATGTACATGTAGGTGTACATGTACATACCATCAAATTTGGACATTAAAAATGATGCCATACATGTACATGTATACACTCTATGGCCATAAAAACCTTTGAAAGGCAACAATGCTGTATAAAGTGCTGAATGATGGATGAAGAAAAAGTACAGAACTCATAGTAAAGAAAATTTTAAAAGCACCACAACTGGGTTAGGCATGCATCTGCATTTCCTTTGCCGCACAAAGCTCTGTACAAGTACATCACTCATACAGTGGTACATTTGTAGATTTACCTTTAATATTGACTACATACAAAACAAAAGATATAAATGCATGCTATTCAATGTCAAATTTTAAGCTTGAAAATAATTTCATATCATCCTTTTATTTTTTAACTCGTTAAGATCTACTTTCATTCTTCATCCTCTTCAGTTATAAGTTTTTTTTTAATGATTTTGTCCATTAATTATCTCTCCTTTCTTGATACCTCTCAATCTCATCTTTCCACTCTCTTTTTGTCTCCCCTTCTCCTTAAAACTCTAACATGTCATGAGCTTTACATTAATTCTCTCTTTCTCTTCTCTCCCTTCTTTCCTCTCTTCTCCAAGCTCAATGTATGCTCTCTCCCTTTCTTTTCTGTACACCTTCCATGCTCTCAAATCAATATGAGCTGGACAGTTTTGTGCTTCTTCTGCTCCCCCCCCCTCCTCTATCTTGATTATCATACAATGTACAACAGAAATTTGAACAACGCTATTCTCACTTTATTTCTCCCACTTCTCTTCCCTTCACTTTCTCTAAACTCTTTGTATGCATACAGTCAGTCATTTTCTCTTTCTCTCTCTCTTTCTATTCACCCTTCCCTCCCCTCCCCTCCCCTCCCCCCCCCCCTCTCTCTCTCTCTCTCTCTCTCTCTCTCTCTTCCTCTCTATTTCCCTCCCCCTTCCCCCCTCTCTCTCTCTCTCTCTTGCTTGTGTAACACACTGTACACGCATTATAAATTTCCTGCCAGAACTTCATCAATGTGGATTTTCCTTGATGCTACAAGCTACACTGAAACTACATGCTTATGTTTGCAGCATAATTTAGATTAATTACTACATTTCAACTAGGCGTTGTGGCGTGCGCCTGTAATCCAGCTAACAGTGGAAGTTACAAACTGATTCAGCCGAGGACGCAGGTTCGAAACTGAATCGCGTCTTTCGGATGGTGACGTTAAAGGTCGGTCCCCAGACGTAAATAATCATATCTGATTGATACACGTCTGTAAAAACCCAATACACACACACATTTCACCATTCACATCATATGTTGGACAAAAATGCATCCTGGATAACTTCTGCAAAGAAATGTACACGAAACCAACATGAAACAAGCAACAATTGTGTTTCCAGGAAAAGGGCATCAACACAGAAATTGTCAAACTTCAACTCTTAATTTTGATGATGGAGTACATGTACATGTAATAATCTATCACTGCTAACAATTAGGATGATATATAAATGTGAACTGATATGATAAAATGGACTGATGTGGTTATACAATGTAGTACAACTACTGTACATGTACATGTACATGATTTTCTTTTCTGGTGTGTTTGTTGGGGGGTAGGGATTTTTTTCATGAACATCATTTGACCTTGGCGTTAATTTGTCCTCTACTGCTGGGCAGTGAGCAACCATACATACATGTACATGTACATGAAGGCCCACAAAATGCAAAAAGAGAATAGTAATACACAGGAACAAATCTAGCAATTCGGCATATACATGAACAACATGTTTAGTTCATTATGCATACACCACAAAGCCATGAATTAGGCCAAACTGACAAGCAATTCTTGAAAAACAAAAAATATCCCGATTGTTGTACTACACTGTACATGTACATCTTGATTTGGGCCTCTTCACGCAATTTTACTGATCCATGGATATGTGCCGCATTTATAAGCACCTCATATCAAGGGGAAAAAGGATTTTTATAAAATATATATTTTACCATGTATTGGGGATGTCGCAAACCTGGGAAATTGGGAAATTTTCATTTACTGTATATCCTGGGAGATGATTTTAAAACTGTCACACAAGTAATTGCAGCCTGCATATAAATGTGATAAAAAAGTAGAAGATTTTGATTACAAGTCTATTCTCTTCAACTGTGAAAATATAACACAGGAGCCTCAGGAAAACCCTAAAAGAATTTTGATTAAAAATAAAAAAATAAAAAATAAAAAACATTGACCTAAATATTTTATAACTGATATACATGTATATGGTAAAAGATCAGTTTTGAGCTTCCCTAAAAGAAGTATTCTTACAAAAGTATCTTTTTTTCCCTTCTTTTTGGTGATATTTCCAATACAAATATAGGTCTCTCTCTCTGTCTCTCTCTCCAGCACAATTTTCCTCTCTTCAGAACATTTTTGTTTGTTGTGATATTCCCATACAAAACATCTCTCTCTCTCTCTCTCTCTCTGACATACAGTAAATGTAATGTTGTTGCCTGCCTCTCTGTCCCTCTTTCTTTCCTCTCGAGAGCCGTACCATTCTCCTCCATTTCTCCTCAATTCCCTGACTTACGTCACCGATTCATTTGCCAGGCCGTACCCAGAAACATCCCCCATCACCAATGACGACAAGAGCTCCCAGCCATCAGCGTGTCAATGTTTGGATATGCACAGGCTATATGCGACTTTCATTTTCATGTGCATGTATCCTCTCTCTGTCTCTCTAGAGCCATAAGGGCATTACAGTAACCTCCATGTAACATGATAGGAGTCAATGCCCTTCTGGCTCTCTGCACACAGAATACAGACATGTTGAGTTGCTGTTTGATCTCAACATCCACTCAAGATTCTAACCACGCTGCTAGTATCCGCCGACGACGACGACGGCGACCCTCAGCCTATGGCATCGGTTTGGAGATGCATTTGACAGACCCTAGAAAAACAAACATCTTTTTTCATTATTCTGTGAATCTCTTGCTCTCATGATGCTCTCCATACCCCAATGTTTATTAAACCAAATTTCAAATGTAGAATAAACGATACATGTACCTCAATACAGTGTACATTGTACATGGACTTGAGCCTCTTGAGGTACAGTGAGGGAAATTTTAAAAAGGTAATGACAAGACAGACATCGTCGTAGATCTTGTTATTGCAAATTAATTATCTGCATATTTTCACCGGATCATAATAACTAAGTAACAAATTAAAATGAATTGAAATAAAAACTATCAAATATGTATTTGATCCTGAAAACACCAATAAGTTAATAACCATGCCAACTACATGTATAGGGCTCTAATTGCCTATTAGTATGCAAGCATTAACACTCATCAGTTACAACACATAACAGGACCTGACAGTAGACTGCTATTTTGTCTCCCTTGAGAAAAAAATGTGTGTTGCAGAACCTGTCTAAAAAGGTCACCTGTCTACAGAGGCCACTTTCCTTGAGTGGCCTTTATAGACAGGTTTGAAGGTACCTGCGATCTTCAAACAGAGCCTGTGCCTGCAATGCTTTGCATCCTACGTGTGTATAATTGTGGGGGTAGTTCACCTTTTAAGATGTTGAACCCGACAGTCTAGGAATGAGACACACATCTTTTCTACTCTGTGGACACATTGCGCTACCTTGCCTGCAGGAGAAGTATCAATGATGTTTCTCACCTCTTTGTGAGTCGGCTCCAAACCTTACAAATCTACGGGGCCCTTTCACACTGGAGGAATTTTGTTGTACACATACAGTTTGTAAGTTGCATTAACATCATCACATTTTGACATGAAGTTATCATTGCTTGCATATTTGTAGTATTAAGTTAAAATGTTTTTTGTTATTCAATTATTGTATTTTGAAAAATGCAGAAAATAAATCAAAACAAGATCAAATCATGTACAATGTTCATTATCTATATGAGTCCATGGCCATTCACATGGCGGATTAGTATGGCCATAACTAAATGGGAAGCTTTTATCATTGATAGACCAGTGTTATATCATAGACCTTGAGTGCTGAGATCGGCACAGTTTTCTGCAGTGATGTAACAAGTCACCCTTGGGTCGAGTCACAAGTCAATTTGAGTCATCATTGGTCAGTTTGCCCAAGTCTGGTCAAGTCAAATCAGACACATCATCAAGTTAAGTCAAGTAAAGTCAAGACACAACGACCACGTCAAATCAATTCGAGTCAGATTTTAGGTGGCACAAAGTTCTTCTCACAAATGTAGCTGCCACAGTATGCCATCACAGCTATTTATTGCCATGGGTAATGGTTGTACACAATGACCGTGAAACTAGGAATCTAGAACTTTATGCTCAAGCAGTTGGTTTGGTACATGTACAGTACATGTATTAGCCAGCTCCAGCTCACTTCAAAAGTCCAAGTTTAGGAACAATGTGATCTAAGAAAAGAACTTATATGACAGTGAATAGACCAGTTTTGGAATCTGCAATCTTTAATTTGTGTGTTATTTACTTTCAGAATGTGCTTGGTAACAATAATGATGTTTACTTCATTGTTACAAAATGTAGCTTAGCTACTCAATGACTACAGTATCATTCTTCAGATGTTGGCAATTATGATGGATCAATACATCTCAAAGTTTTATGCATGCCAGCAGAGTTAAAGGGAAATCCAACCCTTTTAATAACTTCATTTGAATGAAGGCATAAAAATCAGAGAAACAGAATGGCGAAAGTTTGAAATAAATCGGACCAATATTAAGAAAGTTATGAGTGTTTGAAATATAAGATCATTACAGCTGTGCGAATCTCAAATCGGCAATTTTGTCAGGGATTGTGACATAGTGACGGATTACTCTCCCGTTTGTCACGTACAATATCACTTATTTCTGTTTTTCTTCCAAGTTCCTTCACCCTCGGGACACTACTCAAAATATATCATGGAGAGTACATTATTACAGGTCCTCTAAAATTAACAGACCATCCCGAGTCATACACTTATGAAAAGTTGAAATTTTAGTCCTTTTGTGTATTGGAGCAAATGGGAAAGTTGTACGCCACTACATCACATAGAAATTATCAATTAAGCCAATTTCAAGAGCCCATACCTATAGTAATTGCAACTTTCAAAAATTTGTAACTTTCTAATTTTTTGTGCGATTTCATTCAAACTTTCATCAGTATGCTTCTCTGATTTTTCTGCTTTATTCTAGACAAGTTTGCTATCAAGGTTGGATTTCCTTTCAAAGGTATAGACCAGTTTTGGAAACGCCCCCCTCTCAAAAAAATGAAAAGGAAGCTCTTATTACCAATCATGTGAAAGAATATGTTTTGACTAATACGTGATGATACAAATTTTGCGGGGAAACCGCCTGCTAATTGATATATTTAGTAAATTATTATATCGATCCGGCCTGGATAGATATCGCGAAGCCATTTCAACATTGAACATTTGGGCATATATTTCTGCTTTTTTGCAAATTTAGGTTAAAGTATTGCCATCTAAACCTCTGAAGGTAATATTTAAACAATATTGAATAGATATTTTGCACCCAAAACCCTTCAACCCCAATTTTACCACTACCGGTCTACATGTATCTATCTTTACATGTACCTCAGCAATTAGTAGTCCAAGTCATCTTTACTCATCATATTTGAACATACCTACATGTACATGTAGTTTTAAATGTAATACAACAAAATATTAGTTTCAAAACTTCAAAAACTTCCTTCAGGATAAAGAGTTCATTAAACAATTACAAAGACTTTCAGGAAAGTATGAATCTTTGATGGATTAATATTCACTTTTGAGTAATTATCAAAGAAAATGTATTTCCTTTGGATAAAAACCTGAAATTTAATTGTTACAATATGCATATAGGCAGTGAAGTTTCAATTTAGTGTTGAAAAGGATGACTGAAATGAACTAAAGCTTGTTACGATTTGTCAAACCAAGGATACGATTCATTATGCACAGGAAGTCCATTTCCTTTAATTTAGCCATTAGCATCTCTTGTATTGTGACAAATTTTGCAGAGTTCATTGTCTTTTGTTCCTTTTAGGCCACCGACATTGACTCCTTCAGGAATGACACTGAAGAGGTAAACAGTTTTGTATGTTATGCATAAATTATAGGTTCAAAATTTCTAACCACCACTTGGGAATTGTACCTGCTGAAATGCATAGAGACTGGGATCATTGCTGTAGATAGGAATAAAAGAGATCTAAGGTACAAGCAATGACTGGATCCATGCTCACTCGGCACTAGGGCCATCTCGGACTCGGCAGAAATCGTGGCCGAGTTATTCACGAGAGCTCAATTGATCTCAAATTAAGTGCGTCGTTAAGATCTACCAAATTCAAGTTTATCTGATGGGAATATATAAAGCATTCATGAAAAGGGTCAATTCGAAAAATTCAAGTGGAGAAATTCTCTAAATACATATATGAAATTAATGATTATCAGTGGTCTGACCTCAGACAGAGTGTCGCTAAATTCAGCAAACTAACCAAGCACACCTACAAATGTATGTACACTAAACGTATCACTATTTTCATGAAGTTGGCAACGGAAAATCACAAATTTTAGCACAGATTCTATCATTCTACATTACCTGTAGACTATTCGTGTTTCAGGCGGAACCAACATTGCGAACTCTCGTGCAAGGTCAGCGTTTTTTGTTTTTGTAAAGTAAATTAATTGCATGTTTGCTCATTATTAATATTATCAAGAACACATGGAAGGTAAGCAAAGCTCCATCACTCATGTAACAAATTTTCACATTTGTCGTTAAAATCTTAACGGATTTCAAAGTGCTTTGCACGAATAGAAAGAAGAGTGATGCAGTGAACCCCAAGCTAAGTTGGCAAGGCCAAGGTCAGTTGTGTGGGTGAATGGGCGATTATGAACACAATACACATTCAAGGTTTTGTTTACATCACTCTTCATGCAGGCAAATGGGTGCCTAGACAGAAATAACCGTCTGGTATGGGTCATTCTTTAATGAAACTGACATTTGTTGACATTCCCCATACACAGACGGTAATTAGTACGCTTCGCACAGTAGGGAGAGATTGAGCCGATTGTGGCCCGCTTTATACCCCAAAACTTTCTCCCACGATTTTCTTTATTTAGATCTAATTTTCTGATTTATAAATCAGATAGAAATAAACTTTGTATTTTTGTTCTTCTATGTACAGTTGTATAAGTTTTATTACCTATTTCTAAATGCGAAATTTTCGGACTTACATGTACGTATATGAATTATTCAATTGTTTATCTCAGAACCATGAAACGGCATTCGAACTGGTAATCTATGACATGACCCGGCCGATATATTTCTGGGTCAAACGACCAATACAAGCCCAATGGCCAATCAGAGCACGTGTTTGATATTGGGCTTATGAATATTCAAACATCACCGGCTCAAGCCGGGCTGACTCATACGTAGCTATTGGACGTTCGAAAAGAAAAAATGAATATTCATCAACTCAAACCAAGATGGCTGACAACAAATCATGTTGACTACAAGACTTTCTCGGATTAATCATTAATTTAAGATCTAAATGAGCAAGCTATCGTAAGTCAAAGTATATATTTCCGGGTTAATTCTTATTTCTAATAATATTCAATGTAATATTGCCGCCAAAGTGAATATGTGAAGACGTAAAGAGTGAAAAATCTTGTTGCATATCGCATTCATCTCGGTCCGGCCAAGGCGAACCATTCGTTCCTCACACTACCACATAGCCGTACTTCAGTCTATGTATAGAGGCGGTCAGAGGAGCCAGATCCAATCTCAGCGGAACAACCGTCGATATCAGAGACTGAAGCTTTCGGTCTAATGGGTGCCAAATAAGGGATCCGGGCTAACTTGGACCAGGGGACAACTCGGCCCAGCTGCAAAAACTGTCATTTTTTTGTCATTTGACCCTAACTCTAACCCTAACTCTAACCCTAACCCTAACCCTAACTCTAACCCTAACCCTAACCCTAAACCTGCAAAAACTGACCATTTTTGCAGCTGGGCGGAGTTGTCCTCTGGTCCGAGTTAGCCCGACTCCCAAATAAGGCTTGGTGGTATCAATGACAATGTCATATTTCATTATTATCACCAATCCCTTCACTTAACTTTCTAAAGTTACTTAGTTAAAGGCATCGTTAAACAATGTTAAATCTGAGATGCAAGGCCCTACGTGTTATCAGTGTCTGTGACATGGTGTAATAATGAACCCCTGAAAAAATTGCGCTTCAAAATGATCATGAAGTGCCTCAAAAAAGTAAAAATCTTTGAGGACCGGTTTCACCATACTCATTTTCCCCAATAGACTGTAGTGTTATGAAAACCGTTAGGAAAACGCAAAATTTGATTTCGATTTCCAATCATAAATATCCTGATAATCAGACAGGCGATCAGCTTGTAAAAGTCATGGGGTTCCTTACTGGCCTAAAGGTTTATAATTATCATTGCAGCATGAGCTAAATCCAGGATTTTGTTTCAGAATCTGAGACAAAGTTACCCAATCCCTTTAAGGTTAATTTTAACTGTCTCGATTGTATCATCGAAGTTCTACTCTATTTAAACACTAACAATTCAATTGAGTTACATGTAGATCTAGATCTACATAAAAAAAGGTTTGTCTGTTATAAACACACTTCGAGGTAGTAGAAAATTGAATAAAGACATCATAGAACAGGTATGCAACCATACATGTCATACAGACATAACAATGACCTAAACACCAACAAGCAACATGAAAAAGAACAACAAAGTCAAAGAAAACAAAAGAAAGAGAAGAGGTTCACTAACCCGAAGTCGTCCGGTACTGTTGCATGGCTGAAAAATCTATTTCATACGACGACAACGCCGGGTCAACGTTCCCCAGTGCTAGTGTTGCCTGTCTGCCGTATGCTGCTTCTAATTCGACCACCACGGAAGGATCATAAGCTCGCCATCGCCCGTGGTCGGAGAACCATTCCCACACGACGACATCGTCCTCATCCATCTTGTTTTGATCCTCATTCATTGGGGAGCAATTCGCCGATCCGCTGGCTGTGCAGTCTGTGAGCGAGGGGTCCCCGCTGCTCTGTGCGCAAGCCGTCATTGCCTGGCTAGTTTGATTGAACAGCTGGGAGCAAGTCGAGACGGGCTTTGAAAAGTAGGTACAGCGAAATGAATCATCGCGTAAACAAAATAAAACGTAGATGGCGACTGTACCAAAATAATCATGGTGTTGATGAAATGTCTTGGATGAGGAGCATAGATACTAGATAGCGACTATCTACATTGTATTTCTTCATTTTTTAGACGAGGGTGGAGGGGGGCGTTATGATTCCATTCCAACCAAGATCCACCTGTTCTTCATCTAAGCTATAAAGTGCATATTAAATTGCTAATCTTGTTTTGTTTTAGTTTTTTTAAATACAACTTTAGAATTGTCAAGATTGTTTTTTTTTAAAGCAACATTATTAGGCTTTTTAATTTCGGCCATTTTAAGGCCTCCAAAATATCTGAAAAAACAAAATAGCGTGACTTGGGGCGGCGATTTCTTTTCATGACCGGGGGGCCGGGGACGAAATGCGAGGGACGAGGGAGCATAGTTGACGAGAGGGGCGAAGGTGAATGACTACCCCCGCGGGATCGCCGCCCCTGGTGATAAAATTGTAGATTAATTTCCTAACAACACAGATAACTAACTAAACTAAAAAGGCCTCTCGCCTGCTTTATTATATTATTAGACTTTGACGGGAGTGACACCTTGTACTATTTTCCAAAAAAATATCAATCCCAATAAATTATGTTAGCCATCATTATGTATTACCTTCTTACACCCCCAGTTTTTCACCGACTGGCTGAGTTGGCGCTAAATTTTTCCTCAAAAACTGGATCAAAAAAAAAATGTGCTCTGACCCTCAAAAGTTTTTGCTCATTACGCCACTGCCACCCGGTGAATAAGCGGGGTTGGGGGAGGGGGGGGGGGAGGGGTAAGGAGCACTAATAATATTTTTTTTTTGGTCAGGGGCTGAGGGGGCCCGTCTTCAAAAAAGGTAAAATTATAGTGTTTTTACCTGTTTTTTTTTTTGCCAGGGGAGGGGGCCCGGGCCCCCTGGGCTCCCCCTGGATCCGCCACTGACATTGATAGTCAATCCATCTTCTGTGATCAAAACTTCTCTTTCATAAAAGAGTGTATATATATTAAAAACAGACTTGTAAAATCAACTTATTAAAAATGGCGCCATCACAGTCAGTGGAAAAGATTTGATACGTGTAGACTTGTCAGGTGTGTAAAATCAACGTGATCCTTCCGACCTTCTAGCTCCCTGTGAATGAGACAAAACCAGTAGTAGCTACTACTACTAGTACTCAGACGGTAAACGCGGAAATATTCGCGGTACATTAATTTTCGGGAATTTCGCGCTAAGATCGGCAAGCGCGAATTTAAGAACCCGCGAAAATATAAGCATGACTTATTATGCTTGTTCTGAACGGGCTGAATTGCTTGCAACGCGAATTTAAGAACCAGCGAATATGTTTTGGGGTGGCTCAGCGCGAAAAATTAATAGCGCGAAAATAACAGCGTTTACAGTATGTCACTTTGTGTGATTTTTAAAAAAAGTTTTTGTATTCCTTTTTATTATTTAAATTTTAGGTGCGACTTTGACGGCAACTGAACTGAATCTAATAATTCACAAGATGAATCATATCCGCTCCCGGATCTGGGAGAACAACGTTTTAATAGTCTGAGGAACTAAAATTCTAGGATTTCGCTCAAAAATAATTCTTGAAAAAAAATTCTTGGCTTGCTATATGAATAGAAGAAGAAGAAGCATAGAAAAAACTCTCATAATGCTATACAATGAACTGGGTCAGTCTTGAAATGCATTTTTATTTCATTAAAAAACTATTACCGTGTTTGAATGCCTGACCGTTAACATGCTTCTCTTTGTATTTGAAGGTTGGGCGAAGCAGAAAGAGGATGGACCTACATTTGCATTTGCCTTTCGAAAATGATGTTGACACGAACGATGTCAACACACACAGAGCATCTAAAAGCTGTTTTATTGAATTTCTATGTGTGTACGAGTGACTGTTAGTGACATAGGTCGATATTATATATGATTATTATAATTATTCAGATGGAAAAAAGTACTTCTTTTGTTCACTCTGCTGCACGCTTGTGCGTAAGATTTTGAGATATCACTTGTTGTGATATTTTGAGACTTTGTGATATTTTGAGACTTTGTGATATAATTTCGAGTATACTTAAAGCCTCGTATCCACAGTATATGCCCAAAGGCAACACGGTATATGCAGGAGAATAGTTAATTATTTATCAGGTCATTAACTACATGTACCTTCAATCATGTAGGACTAATTAATACCATCGCCTTTGAAGACCGGATTATTTTGGCGCCAAAATGAGCTATTCGCCATATTTGTATCTTAAGTTTATTATCGCATTTTTTAAAACTATGTTTTTGGTCACATACATAAAACCAGAAAAACAAGTCAACAGCTTGGCAGTATATTTCACTAAATTCATCGAGGAATATCATGCATACGTTTATATTGATTATAGCTCTATTTCATTAATAACACGATCGCAAAGACTTTATACAAATCAATCAAAGGTCATTTCAATAGCCTCACCGCTCAAATATTTGAATATGAGGATATTAGGGGCACCCATTTACTGCCCGTATTATATGAGATGGCGTTTCCCAGAATATCGAAACTTTAAAAAAAAATTAAAAAAATAAATCCCCGAAGTGGGGAGCTGCAGCCCACTAACCCCTTACGTCTATATGGAGGGGTTAAAATATATTGGGGTTCAACATTATAGTTATGATGTGTAGATGTTATTCTAATTTAGCCGTACCAATAGTTTTATCAATTCTATCAATCTTACCTTTCGGGATAGGCCTAGCATTTTGACATTGATGAATATTTTCTGAAGAACGTATTTCTATATTATAACAACTCCAGCAATGTGCAACTAAAATGTAGCCTTAACTTCACGACTAACTGTTATTGTTCATGGATTTCTTTGTTGCGCCGAATGTATACACATACTCTTACCCAGAGGCGGTGCTCCGGGGACAATGGGAGCACAGTGCTCACTCATTTTTTTCAAGCACCCCCAAAGTGCCCCCTTTTAACGTAGGAAAAGTATCCCTTTTATTTCAGAGTAGAGCCCCTTTTCTTTCTAATAAGTGCCACTTCCCCTTATCATAAGCACCCCTCTTCCTTTCTAATAAATTTTCTTGAAAATTTCCTAAAAAGGAAATGCGGCCCCTTAAAAATATAATCACGCTAGTTTTCAACGCTATAAAAATATGTCCCTTCATTTTAAAATACGACACTAATTGTTTGCCCCTTGTAAACTACCATGACATATTCTTACCAATTGCTAAAAGAGGCACCTTCCAACCTCTCATCTTTTAAACCCCATACTCGTTTGAACTTCAAAGAATACTAGGCGTATTAATTGCCCGTTGTTCAAGAAAATAAAGGTTCAAACAATGAAGGCGTTTTCAAACTCAAGGCAACTGCATAATTACTATACGTGATATGACAAGACTTTTATATCATCCCTCATCTCCCCGAAAACAATAGATTTCTCCTAGCCTCCTTTATCTCATTAGGTAACATATTAAAAGTCTTATTCATTCTTTCATTGTGAGATTGTGCTTAAAGGGATTTTTTAGCTTTGCAAAACTTGAGTAAATCGGACTGAATGGTGTAAAATCCTTCTGCTATGAGTATAATTAATAACATCTGAAAGTGTCAAAAAAATTGGAATTCATTTATTATTACATGGGCCCCGTTTCACAAAACTTGTCATCAGTGACAAATGACAATTCTTGTTATAAGCTACTGTAATCCTTGCTTCTGATTGGTTATCAGCAGATTTGTCACTGATTTTTTTTTTTCATTTGTCATTGAAAAAAGGCTTTGTGAAACGGGTCCCTGGACTGGTGATTTCATCCAAATAAGATCTAATCGGTCGCAATGCTCCCTCACAGATCCTAAAATGTTCAATCTTAAGACAATCGCACGCAAGTGCAAAGTATGGTGCTGAAGCAGTGTCTTGGACCACCTAAAGAGAATATGTTGAAGATCATCACCTTATTAATTACAATTTAGGGGTATTTACGAATGTCTATTCTTTTTTTTCGCTTTGAGGTTATCCTTTGTAGGTGCCCCCTTTTTTTCAAGCAAGTGCCCTTTTGTTGGTGCACCCCCACTTTGAAAGACGCTCTGCCGCCCCTGTTCTTATATTGTATTGTGCGTTGTCAAGGATTGTACAACGCATGGACTGATTAAATGGGCTCCTGACGCGGTGCTCTTGTTTGAAACTCGCTTGTAATCGGTTTCGCCATTTCTGTATAACGCACTCGTCACTATGAAATTGTGAGTGGTGAATATGATGTGAGCTCGACTAATCAAATTACTTTTCTCCTCGTTTTTCGTTTTTATTTAACCCTTTGTTTACGGCAACCTGGTGGTCCCTGTGTTAAGCCTATGGGAACTATCAAATTCAGTAGTCAACGGGTTAAAATATGCTGATTCTTCTTCCAATTATGCCGACTTTTACATCAGGAAACACCACTCGCCATCTCATATATCGTGTATTTCAGAATATCGCCATAGTTCATGTATTTACTTTCCGTATTGAAAGGCGATTTATATTTATATTTTATTGTTTTTTCCCAGTAAGGGAAGACCAATGTATATGTTAGGCTCCAGGAAAGAGGAATATTAAATTCCTTTTGATTTCACTTGTTTACTAGTTATCTTCATTTCATCTTTATCTATGTACTTCTAAACGTATCTTAGCGCAATACCTCCAACTCTTCTTGATTCTGCACAGCTAATCTCCCTCTGCAATAATATATATATATATATATATATATATATATATATATATATATATATATATATAATTAATATATAATATATGTAATTTGTTTATTATCATTATTATGTTGTTATCAGTTTGTAACTTTTGGAAAAGACCGTGAAGAGAAATAAATAAATAAAAAATAAATACCAAGCCGATGCAAGTGTTTAACAAATTTATACACACAAAACCCCGACTGTTAGTTTTTCGAATGACTGCACGTTATTCATTTAGCAAATGGATTATATGATATCTTGTTGTTGTTTGTTTGTTTGTTTTTGTAAAACGCTGTAGGGCATTATAATTTTAATTTGGTAATAGATACTCAATATAGTTTTTTTTTCTCTCCCTTCATCCCCATTTTCTCCCTGTCCTTCTCTGTCTCTGTCTCTGTCTGTATGTCTCTGTCTGTCTGTCTGTCTTTCCGTCTCTCTCTCCCTTTCTCTCTCTCTCTGAGTCCCCCCTTTTACTTCCTCTCCCCTCATTTTCTCTTTCTTCCCCTCCATTCTCCCCTCTCTCTCTCCCCTTCTCTTCCATTTTCTCCCCTTCTCTCGCCCCTCTCCCCTTTTGAGCGCTTTAGGTCTCATAATTATGCAGTAAAATCTTCTTTTTCGTTTAAATTCGGGAGCATTATTTTCGCTCCACATCCATGGTATCAGCCAGTGAGAAGAAATAAACACTGGAATTACAAAAAACATTAAATTTCTCGAAAAATTTATTTTCTGTTGTTGACTTTCTATATAGTCCCCTTAGGTATACAAAGTAACAATCTTCATGCATAGTTACAGCCACTCCCGTTTATAATTTTATCACAAAATTTTATGCTGCGTAAAAGTCGTGATATTGCTTGAGAAAGTGTTTAATTATTCATCTAATTGACTTGCTCCTGCTCCATTAGTTACAGTTTCACATTGTTTTCGCGTAACGCACGTCACCTGAACACTAATATATATAAAGTATGTTAGACTCGGCACAATGTAAAATTAAAACAAAAATAGCATGCATGCATAACCGCATGACGGAGACATTATTAAAATATAACTTGAAAGGTCCTTTGTTTTCTTGAGAGAAAATGAAATGAAAATACTCTCTTATAATAAAAGAAGAGAACTATAAAACATAAATAAATAAATAACAAAAATAGGCATAGCATGCGAGGTCGAGTTTGATAATGCGACCTACGACAAAGGGGGGGGGGGTACAATTCCGACAAATTTATGACTAGAACAAAATAAAAGTAAATTATATTTTTGACAACTTTAATAAGAGTGACAATGATTTCTTTTTCATCACAAAGTAATAAAACAAGATCCACACCCTAACCGGATAAAAGGGTGGTAGCTGCCCGAATATGAGGTGGCGATTGCCCGATTATTGATAAATTGAAGCCCCTCAGCCCCCACCTCCATCCTGTGCGTCCCCTACGTCTATAACCCTAGTGTGATAGATTTGATGATGGAGTGAACCACGACCTACGTTTCTACATCCTTCAAACTTTTCTAGAATCATTATCAGATGATACGAGAAAGCCTTCAAGAAAAGATCCAATCGATAAATCGACGACGATCTCGAGTCTGGAGATCAAAGAAGAAACTGTTCATCCATTATCATCATCTTCACTCCACCGCTTGCTTGAAATCCCGCATCAGCATGAGAGAATGAGAGCATGAGAGAGAGAGAGAGAGAGGAGAGAGTTGAGAGGGAGAGAGAGAGAGAGCGAGAGAGAGCGAGAGGGAGAGAGAGGGGGGCGGAGTTGACAGAGAGAAGAGATGAGAGAGGAAGAGAGAGAGAGAGAGAGAGAGAGAGCTATTGTGCATCATTCAAATAAGTGGTACACGGTAATAAGCGGCGGAATACAGAGATCTTTCACCAGGTCTTTTGATTTGCAACAAATAAAAGAATATTACGGCAAGGAGAAAAATTGACACATAAAATTCCTAAGCTTTCGGAAGAAAAAAATCAATACAAAACTACCGTGCCAGGATTGTGGCTTTTCATTGAGATCTGATATACTTTAAGTCACGCACATTCATTTCATATTAGTTGTTGCTTGACCACTTCCTTTTAAAATGTCATTTTACGCATTGAATCCTTATCATGAAGGCCATCCGGGGTGGTTGTCCAGGGGGTAGGTGTCCGGATACGGTCCTTAACATGTCACTCGTCAGAAGAGGACTTTCTTAGTACATCTACCAGTTATTTGCTTGCCTGATTTCAAAACAATTTTACATTTCGTCTCTTTTTAAAAACTCTATCCTACACATAATTTTGCCTTGATAAAAAAACGATTGATTTTATTGATCAAATCAGCAACCATGTATGAAGATTGTTAGACTCTTCAATGATAATGCTTACTTCATGTAAGTCAACCTTTTCTACGGAACAGCACATGACTTTTATTTGTTTGTTAACAGTATATAGAGTTTAATCTTTTTCTACCCTTGTTATTGTTTGTTTATCGTAATTCGTTTTGGGTTGGGTAAGTTTCAATTTACGTGGGCCAGATTTTGTATTATATTTTGATTGATGGAAAGAAAAAAAATTGCTAAGATAGGTTGGGGAGAGTTTGTGACTTGATCGATACATGATACAAGCTAGGTGTTTTGACCAACGCTCATTCAGACGGTCTAGTTTTAGTAATCGGTACAAAATCATTTGAAGGAAACAAATGATCCACATTTAACACTGTACGAAGTGCTCTATTTTGCAGAATTTGTAATTTTCCAAGATATGTGTTACAGGTATTTGTCCAAACAGGACTGCAGTAATCAAAATGGCTTTGCGAGATGGTTTTGTAGAACAACAGTGCCGTATTTTGGTTAATGTATGGTCGGAGTCTTCTCAGAAGATAAATATATTTAAAAACTTTTTTCTTAACATATTCAACGTGATTTTCCACTGCAAATTCCTATCGATAACGACTCCCAAATATTCACAACATTCGACTTGTTGAATGTGTATGCCATCAATAAATATATCAGAGTTATCAAACTCATGTTGCATATTTTTCAGGCGTTGAGCTGTTCCCATGAACATGACCTCACATTTTTCAGATTAACTAGCAGCTTATTTTCAGATAACCAATGAGATAAACTTATTAGGTCATTATTCAAATTACGTACAGCTTCCTGTGGATCTTTTGTTGATATATATAAGCATGTTTCGTCAGCATACAGTGCGACTTCACACTTTGGCATATCATTGACAAAAAGAGTGAATAATAGTGGGCCCAGAAGCGAGCCGTGCGGGACACCACAAATAATGTGTCTCTTTTCTGATAGATAACCAGTGGCGTAATGAGGGGGCTGGCTGGCAGACAAAAACAATCTGCATCACCCCACTCTTACATGCAGGCCCCGCTGAACGTTTTTTTCAAAGTGGGTGGGGAGGCTAAAGTATTTACGATCAAGTATAGAGCGTAGTGTAAATTGGCGTGGGGTCTAGGGGCAAAGCCCCGGCAGGGGTCAAGGGCAGAGTCCCCGGAAGCTCAGGGGGTATATATGGGCATCTAATTACGGTCAGATGAGCATATTTTGATACCTCATTATTTTGTGACACTGGCAGGTCACTATTCTTTCTTATTTTCTCTCTTTCTTTGCTATTTCTCTTTAGCAGGTGCGGATCTAGCCTTTGCTAAGGGGAGGGGTTACCAAATGACGATGCTGATCATCGTCCACGAGCCGCGAAGCGGCGAGGCGATTTTTGTTGTGTTTTTTTTTTTTTTGGGGGGCTTTTTGAACCTCCCGGCCCGTATGTGATGTTTTCCTGGCATCTAATACCACGATGGAGTCCATAAAAAGCAGTGCTTGATAACGAATTTTTAAATCAAGTAACAGTTAAAACAATTTGACCCAATGACGATGTGGAGCATCGTCCACGAGCCGCATAGCGGCGAGGCGATTTTGGGGGGCTATTTTGAACCCCATACGTGATGCGGAGCTTCGTCCACGAGCCGCGTAGCGGCGATGCGATTTGGGGGAGGGGCTATTTTGAACCCTCGTAAGTGATGTTTTCCTGGCATCTACTAACACAATGGAGACCATAAAAGCAGTGCAGGATAACGTCATTTTAAATCAAGTAACAGTTTAAACAGTTTGACCAAGTGACGATGAATAGCATCGTCCACGAGCCGCGTAGCGGCGAGGCGATTTTTGGGGGGCTATTTTGAACCCCCATACGTGATGCCGAGCTTCGTCCACGAGCCGCGTAGCGGCGATGCGATTTGGGGAGGGGCTATTTTGAACCCTCGTAAGTGATGTTTTCCTGGCATCTACTAACACAATGGAGACCATAAAAGCAGTGCAGGATAACGTCATTTTAAATAAAGTAACAGTTTAAACAGTTTGACCCTGGGACGATGCAGATCGAGCATCCTCGACGAGCGGCAAAGCGGCGAGGCGATTTTGGGGGCTATTTTGAACCCCCGTAAGTGGTGTTTTCCTGGCATGTAGGCCTCTAAATAAGCATAATTCTTGCCTGACTGCAAATTTAGAAATTTGTAATTTTCCAACAAACGCATACAAAAGTATAATTTACTAAAAAGTGAGGAAAAATCTCGGATAATTATGTCATTTCAGCAACATTTGTAAATCACCGGTATCGAATTAGAAATGAACCACGTTTGAATTTTATTGTGACACTGGCAGGATACTAATTGGCTAACCCCCCGATCTACACCTTGTTGGCGGGAAAATCGCAACTGATATCCCCTACCTAACTTCTTTCTCTCTTTCTTTCCTTATCTTTCCCTCCCCCTTTCCTTTCCCTTCCCTTCCTTCTCTCTCTCTTTTAGATTTGCTAGGGGGCAAGGGCCTTTCGCCCCGATCCACATTTTGTTGGCGGAATTAAACGCATCTGATCTCCCTTCTTTTCACCCTTTTCTTTTCTTCTTCCTCTTTTTTGTTCCCTTTTAGCTCTCCTCTTTCCCTTTCCCTTCTCTCTCTCTTTTTGGCGGGGCAGGGGGAGAGGCAAGGGCCTTGCCCCCTCCGATCCACAACTTTTGGCGGGAAAATTGCAACTGATATCCCCTTCTTTTCTTTTCTTCTTCCTCTTTTTCCTTCCCTTTATCTCCTCTTTTCCTTTTTCCTTCTCTCTCTCTTTTTTTTCTTTTTAAAGGCCGCCCCCCTGGATCCGCGCCTGTGGAACATTCCCTCCGGAAATGACCCTCCTCGCCACATCCAAAACAAACCCTTGGCGCAGGCGACTGCGCATTCCCCCGCGTATACCGACTAGAGCTGCCGCGGTCTTTTCTAAGCTCTTCTCTATAATTTTTTATAGGCCGGACATACGGGTATCCAGACTTTTCGCTAAACTGGATATACGCAGTATAATACGGTTATCTACTAGTGTTACTGTTAGTGGACACTAAATTAATAGTGACTATAAAAAACATAATTATGCTCTTCCTGGCTATTTGGGAATGTGTTAGTTTGCAACAGAAATGGAGAAACGCGCATTTTTGTTGAAAATCATGTGATATCACAAATATTTATAAATCACTTGTATGGAATTGAAAATAAGTCATGGTTTAATTTTATTTGGGGGCTAGCGCCCCCAAGCCCCCCACCAGTACGCCAGTGTAGATAACCATTCACAGATGTAAACTGATATCTTTCAATGAAGTAATTTTTAAACCATTCTAAAGACAATTTATCAAATCCATACATTTCTAATTTTTGCAATAAAATACAATGATCGACCGCATCAAACGCCTTTTTATAAGTCGATCATCATAAAGCCAACAATATTTCCCTTATCAATTACATCCAACCATTTATCTGTAACGTTAAGAAGGGCACTCACGGTAGAATGTAAAGGCCTAAATCCCGACTGACAATCAGATAGAATTTCATTATTGGTTAGATAATCGTGAATCTGATTGTAGACAACCTTTTTTTTTTTTTTATAGTTTTCGCAAATATAGGAATAACTGATATAGGTCGATAATTCTCCATGCAAGTTTTGTCACCCGATTTGTAAATTAGCGTGACACGTGCATGTTTCCATTGACTAGGCACAACGCCCATGCGCAGTGATTGATTCAAAATATGTGTTAACAATGGAGCAATGTTTGTGGCAATATGCCTTAAGAGTTTTGCTGGGATACTATCCGACCAGTCGCCTTATTCACTGGGAGTGTCCTTAATATGTTTTCAACCTCACTAGTTTGTACATCCCCAAATTCGAACAAAGTTGCATGAGGGTACAGTAATCGTGTAGGTTCAGTTTGAGTAGTAAAAAAGGTACCATGCAAAGCCTTACCAATAGTTAATAAAAAATAATTAAAGGCATTTGACAATTCCTGACCTCGTGGGCTTTCTTCTTGAACTTTAATGCAATGAATTTCAGTGTCATTCTTCTTTGTGGGCACTAGATTTTGTAAAGTTTTCCAGACTTTTTTGACATCTCCTAAAGCAGATCCAATATTTCTCGAGACAAAAGTTCGCTTCTCTTGTCGAATTTGTGCTGTTACATTATTTCTGGCTTTTTTATATTTGGCCCAGTCATCCTCATTCTTTGATTTATTCGCTTTATTCTTTAAGCGATCTCTATTGCGAATCAATTAATTGCAAAATATCGAGCGTCATCCATGGAGAATATTTCAGTTTAACTCGTGTTCTCCGGAGTGGCGCGTGTTTATCAATGGCCGTTAATAATAGAAACAGAAAAACTGAGCAAGCCTTTACCTATTACCGGGTCATTAATGGCAAAGACAACACTAAGATCTATATTATCAATATCTCTTTTGAAGGCTTCATCATCAAAATTTCTCAGACATCTTCCAGTTTTGTACTATTTGATAATTATTGAATCCAGCTCTGGATTTACCAAGGACACAATAAATCATGTAATGATCAGTAATAGAAACTTCAATAACACCCCTGTCAATTATTTGTTCATTATAGTTACTGAAAACTAGATCAACGATTGTCGTGGATCTCTGTGTCACCCTAGTAGGTTTTTCAATCAACTGAGTAAAGTTGTATGACTCCATAATATCAAGAAGTTTTTTTAGTGTGGTTTAATATAGGGCTATTCATCACGTCACAATTAAAATCATCAAGAACATGGTATGGCATTTTCAAGTTATCTATATTTTGAATAGCTTGCTCGAATTCCTCAAACACCTTCATGTTCGAATTCGGTGGTCGGTACCAGCCTACAACTAGAAATGGTTTCTGTTTATCCAGTTTAATTTCAGTTATTATCATTTCAATATCTGTATCTTGCACCAGGTCATTTCTTCTCAAAAATTCGATACCATTTCTAATAAAATTTGCAACACCACCACCGAATTTGTTTCTATCACGCCGCAAGATTGTGTACCCTTGTATACATAATTCCCTGTCATCAATATCAGAACAAAGATGAGTTTCACTAAGTGTCATTATGTCCATACCACAGCTATTTACCAAAGATCTTATTTCATTAATATGTTTTTTCAAAGACAGACAATTTAAATGGCCTAATTTTAGTCCCTTTTGTAATTGTAATTTATCTATTTCATTCTTGACTACGTCTAAGTCATCACTTCCGATTGATTCATTGCTACATTCTGTTTCCCTACTCGTGTCATTGTTCGTTGCAAAGGAAGGACTTGAACACTCGGAGAATGGTAACTCTTTACAGAGACAAACATCACGTTTCCAGTCAGAGTTTGATCGGAAAAAAGATTCTGATACATTGGAACATTTCAAATGACCCCATTTGTAACAGCTAATACATAACATGGCATTATGATTATTTCTTACTGGTTTTTTTTTACAAAAAGTGCAAGGATATTTGGGAGGCATGGGAAGAGATAAGTGCACAGAAGATGAAAATTAAAAAAAAAAAGCAAAAACAAAATCACAGATGTACAAAGGATTCAATATATACAACTTAAAATAGAGTACAATATCAAAAAGTGACAGGGGGTATATGCCATAGTTCCTTTTAATCAAATACAAAGTTCAGTTTTTCGAGGAGAGTTCCAGAGTATGAAGGTCACTTTCATCCCTTGTTCGGAGAAAAGCAAGGGTATTTAATTCTATTTTTTTTTTCGCTGTCGATATTGATTGGTCCTATTTTGTGATGATGAAATAAGTGTTTAAAATCAACCTTTTGAATGCGTCAATGCTTGTAGCTACTGGAGAAGGGGACCTTCATGAAAAAAGGGTCAATTTTTATGTAAAATCGAAGTAGCATTTGGAACCTGTTATACACATATTCTCACTACATGGGGCCTTATCACGTCAGCTAAATTACAGTGCATTATATTATTTGTGCCATATAGCAATTTGATACTATCTTCAAGTTTCATTTTACCTGTTTGGATAATGTACATTACGATCAGTGCTATAATTGTTGAAGCTGAGCACATGTTTACATCAAGAACATTTATTCTAGCAAATTCTGGCAAAAGTAGATCAATGTCTTGCTGATGGCCGTTTTACATTGTTTGGAGACGGCTTTGAACTCGTACTACTATTACTATTTAAAATGTTTAGTCTTCATACATACAACAAATAATGGGAATTATTCGATCTTTTTCTTGCATAAGGCTAAATTATACAGTATATTATAACAATATACATTGTTGTTTGATAAGCTTCTACAGAGAAGTTTGAATAAATAAACAATGTATCTTAATCATAATATGATATATTATACAATAAATGTATATAGCCCTATCCTTCGTAATAATTATTTCTTATCCATACGGTTATGGACCTTCAGGTTATTACTTCATAAATTAATATTAATGTCTTGTAATTAAATGAAAAACAATACAAGACTAATTAAATGATTTGATGTTTCTATTCAATTGTCAAATGCTACTAGAGTGCTACCCGTACTCCCCGTAGGCTTGTCCGTGCCGCCAGCTGTACCGGACTCCACTCCTGCACCCTCCGGTCTGACCCGGTTGGCATATCGCCGCACCGCTCTGTCGCAACCAGTTGCCTTCGCGACACCGTGCCTGAACTCCTTGTTCCTAAACACGTAGATGAATGGATTCACGCACGAGTTGCAGACGGCTAGGATCACGGAGAAGTGGTAGTACCAGGAGGCGAAGTCGACGTTGGCACCGAGGTTGAAGGCCAAGAAGATGAATTGATTTGGAGCCCAGCAGATCATAAAGGTGATGACGACGACGAGAAGCATTCGCTGGACGTCCTGGACGATCTTGAGCTGCCAAGCTTCCTTCTGCTTTTTACGATTGCCTTCGTTACCTAGATAATATAGGAAATAATGATAATGATGGTGATGAAGATGGTAATAATGGTGATGATGATGATGATGATGATGATGATGATGATATGGTGATTATGATAATGATGATGATAATTATAATCACGATAATGATAATGATGGTGATAATAATGATGTTGATGATAATGTTTATAATGGTGAAGATGATGATGATGATGATGTTAATTATGATGATGATGGTGATAATAATGATGATGATGATGATGATTAATATGAAGGTGGAGATTGTTTTTTGGTGGTGATTGATTTCTGTTTTAGAGAGAGCTGTCGGCATATCTTTTGCCAAAATCGTCTACAATCATATCTTCATTTATTAACCGATTTGACAATATTTCATTACTTTAGCGTGTGTGAAAAACAGGAATAAAATAATTTGAACACAATCGCAGAAACTTTAACAAATCAACTGAAGGCAATTTCAACATAGCCTCGTTTCTCTTTTGAAATCTGCGAACACCAAAGTGATAAACATGCAATACGCAATTCAAACAAACATGACCACTGTGGGGTTTACATGATTAGGGTAGAACCCTATTGAAATTGTCCTGGAGTTGATTTCTTGAAAGTCTTTGCGATCGTGTTTTGTTGGAATTTTCTTTTCAAATAACCTTGAAACATATTTCCCTCCAGGGCCTTTGCTTGCTGTTTAAGGGTTCGCACCATCCTGGCGTGGCATAAGAGGTTTAGTGTGATGGGAATAAAGTAGATCAACGAGAAGATATACACCCCTATCACCTGCGATAGAGAAAAGAGAAGAGAGAGATTGTTGAGGTGGAGAGAGAGAGGGGGAGTGGGAGAGAGGCAAGGAGGGAAGAGGGAGTGGGAGAGAGAGAAAGAGTGAGGGGAGGAGAGAGAGAAAGATATGAGAGAGAGATAGGTAGAGAGAAAGGGAGAGAGAGAAAGAGAGAGAGAGAGAGAAGAAGATGGATACAAACAGATACTTTATTAATTACATGTTATAGCTATTAAATAAATTTCTCAAATATCAAAAACTTTCTTAATCTCAATTTCATGTAACATGGCCCATTTCGAATCGTACATAGTGCGTTGATTCGCTAAATGATTGGAATAACCGATTTCTTGATTGGAGTTTAAATGATTATTTTTATAATCTCGTATTCTCAGACGATTTATTTGAAATATATTTGTGTATTTCACCACCTCTTAAATTTAAAATAATAGGTTTAAAACTTTATATTTCCAATGAATCCATTTTCTGTCATTCCCGAAATGATATTCATGAGGGGAAGAATTGTAGATTCTTTTTAGTAAGCTAAAGACAGTATGGAGTTGATAATTTACTAATCAATGAATAGATTGAATTTGTTTCCTCTTAAGAATAATAAATGAGACAAATAGGAGAGAGAGTAACTAGATCGCATTGGAAATAAGTCGAATTATTTCAAACTCGCGTGAAGACACTGAATATTTGAAAGGGAGACATAAAAAGCAAGAAATTGTTTTGCAAGTATTTCTGACACGATTCATTTGTATGGAGACTTCAGAGCCTTAGATAGGAATTAATTTACAGAATTAAAAATCTTCAGTAGAAGGCAGACAAAATTGAATTCTGAGAAACCAATATCGAGGCGTTCGGGCGCTCGAAATTCGTTCAGAAATCGAATTAGATTACTTTAATTCTTCATATCACGGACGAGTATAAGGAATAGGAGAAGTTTCATGGGTCCCAAATAAAGAGGGGGGTGTTGAAAGAATAAGAATAATAGAAAGATAAAATGGCCGAGGGAGAGAGGAAAACAAGAGAGAGAGAGAGAGAGAGAGAGAGAGGGGGGGGGGGTTGAAATTAAACAACACAATATATTTTTGAAATAAACGCAACCTTCCTACATCGTACTTCCCTTTAACCGTCTACCGTTTCTCAGCCAGATGGTCATATGGAGTTATAAATAAATGACGCACTTAGCGAATAATGTTCATTTTTAAAGTACAAGTCCACTCCAAAAATAACTTGCCTTTCTGGTTCTATTGAAAGTAAGTTATTTTTGGATTGGACTTGCCATTAAAGAATTTTTACTCTTTACACCTCTGGCATAATTATCTTCATACCTATTACAGGGTGATTGTATATTTCTTGCGAACGTAGATAGAGCATTGAGAGTGCCATTAGTGGATCGAGAGTTTAAAAAAAAATAGTGGAATATAATTATTCCATAAATACAATTTGGTAGTCGTTCCATTGTTTCGTGACCTAATTTTGATGGGGACTTGAAACCATTCCATTAAAAAATGAATGGCAAACAATGTCATTTGAGAGAAAAGAAGAGTTGGGGGAGGTGAGAGTGTGCGTGTGAGAGAGATATAAATAAAGAATAATGGAGTGAACAAATTAAAGAGAATAATATGTGAGAGGGTGACAGTTTGTGTGCGTGTTGAGTGGGCGGGTGTGTGTCTGTTAGCGTGTGTGTGTGTGAGAGAGAAAGAGAGAGAGAGAGAGAGAGAGAGAGAGTAAAATAGAGTATATGGGCATAGATTTTGGTGAGTTTGAGTTGGGAATTGAGGATAAGGTAGCGTGTGTGCGTGTATTGGTTGTGACGTGTAAAAGAGGGTGAGTAAGAAAGAGCGAGAGAGAGAGAGAAAGAGCATTGACAATATGGTAAATTCTAACAAACCTTTTGGAGATACAATGTTGGATAAGGCAAGAAGAGGCATGTCCCATCCTCGTAGTCGTAGACGTAGAAGAAGAACGAGTTAGAGATCGCCCCCACCAACCAACATCCGATCATGATAACGATGGAGTATTTGAAAGAGAACGTCGTCTTGTACTTGATGGGGTGAACGATGGCGAAGTAGCGCTCGAGAGTGATGGAAACGAGACTGTAGACGGAGGCGAAAATGGTGACCCACATTAAGTACTTGGAGACGTAGAAACGGCACATGAGCTCGCCAGCGAACCCGCGGGGGATAGGAGGCGTGAACGGGAACAGGTGGAATGGTATCACCCAAAATGACGTAATGAAATCGGTCACGGCAAGATGGATGATGAATTGGCTTGTGCGCGTGCGCAATGACGGGACGCGCAAGAGAACGAAGCAGACAAGCGCGTTGCCGCTCATTCCTATCACGGCGATAAGGCCGTAGATGGTTCGGACCAACGAGCTGTTCTCAATGCGACTCACCGACCACCCTTCCACATTCTCGGCAGAGCTTTCTCCATCAGGAGACAGCGTCGTTGTCATGCCGACAGTCTCGTTTCGAAGATGTGACTCCATGAAGTGCGACGCGGCCATTTTCCAACATGCGCGTCCACATTCGCTTAAACAGAGTCTCACGATAATTTTTATAAAATTGTATCGTAGGAAATGTTTTATTTATAGTGTTTGGTTTCTACCTTCTCCGCAAGTATTCCCATGTCAGTTAACATTGGGCGTGATATATCATTAATGCATTCTTTTCTCTCTCAAGAAAGAACCGAACACTTCACTTCACCAGACTGTCAGATGCTGTTCCTCGATTTTCAATGGAGAAAGAGAAAAAACAGGAAATCACCATTCATAACCTCATTTGCACAACATAATGTCAAAGTGTTCGTAACAACTCTCGAATGCGTGATACCGAAGTGCAGTATCGAACCAATTTTGATTCAAACTGCAATACCGATGCATCACATGAGCTATATATTCTTGGCGGTTGAGTGTTGACAAAGGAGCTCGAAACTCCTATTCGCTGCGTCAATGTCTATCAAGTTTAGCTCTTTCTCCTACTTGTTGGAAATAAAAAGTGATGCGTTTAATTAAGAGCAATGTAATACAAAGCTCCTTCCACTTTTATGTCCGCACGAAACTGAACAGGCGAAAGGCCGAGCTCGGCAAGAGTTGCAAAAACGTTTCCAAAAACGGGCTTATGCACGAGTCGTTTTTTGTGACGTCTAGCCTTGACAGTATTTCTCTATCGAGACTCCATACACGTTACGGTCGAATATGATGACTTTCTTTCTTCTGAATACAATACCGTGGAGATATGCGATATGGATCGAAGTGGCTAACATTTACTGGTTGACCTGCATAAACAGGATAAAAGATAAGAAAGAGAACAAAAGGTTAGCAGCATGTTCATACTATATAGGAAATGTATACGAAACTCGTATAAAGCGTTCAGACTAGAAGACATCGTATAGAGAAACGTCATATAAAGAACTAATTTTGAAAAGTTCAATTGACATGACAGCTGGCCAATCACCAGTGTGTGCTCACGATAGGCCCCGCCCAGTTATACGATTTTCTTACAAAACGTTCAGACTATAACGGGACCCTGATTCTTTATCGAGTTTTCGTTCGAAACGATGTTCAAACAAGCGTTTCGCTATATACAACGTTTCGTTATACGACGTTTCTTTATGCGACGTTCAGACTAGGAAATATTTTTATTTTTAAATATCGTAAAGCTTTACGAGACTAGTATAGCTATACGATGAATGCTGGTTGTCTGAACGAAGGGATAGATCATGTAAACATGGTTCAGTAAAGGTGACCTCGACGTTCTCGTGGGATTGATGTTATATCAGTGATGTTATTCTGATGTTATCTGTGCAGTTTTTTCTTTGGGGGCAAATGATGCACTGATATGTGTGTCAGGAATTGGTTGTCCCAAGGAGCTACCAGCTCCTTGGTTAATTGTCCATTGCAATAGACAGGATCCAGGGGAGGATTCTAAAAGAGAGAAGGCCAATGATTCGAAGTATTTTGAAGATGATAGGCATGAGCGTAGGAAACAGAAAGAAAGAGAGAGAGAGAGAGAGAGAGAGAAAGGGGTGGGGAGGAGGGGGGTGCGAATGAGGGGTTACAAGAAGGTGGGAGGGGAGAAAGAGGATAGGATGAGGGGGGAGAGGGGAGTACAAGAGAAAGCGAAAGTCTGAGAGAGAGAGAGTGAGAGAGAGAGAGAGTGAGAGAGAGAGAGACGGGGAGGAATTAGGGAGAGAGGGGAGAGAAAGAGAGGGAGAGAGAAATAGAAGGAGAGGGAGAGGGAGATAGGGAAAGATATATATAGAGAGAGAGAGACGGGGATAAAGGGAGAGAGGGGAGAGAAAGAGAGGGAGTGGGAGGGAGGGGGGATAGAGACAGACCGATCGCTTGTGGCATGATGAAGAATTGGAGAGGAAAAAGGAACAGTAAAATACTTAGTGTTTAGATTAAAAAGCAATAATGCTGGGAAGAACTTACACAAAAATGGACCTTTCAGTCACCTGTGAGCATTGAAAAAGAACTGTGACATGGCATTTACAACTTTAATTTTAGATATAAATTGACTCTATGCCAATGAAAAAGGATATAGACTATGGCATGAATTCGTAGTAAGGCCCCGCAGTAAGGTCAGACACGGTCGCAAAGACTCTCAAGAAATCAACTTAAGCCTAATTTTAATATCCTGTTGTATTTTTGGGTCGGTCGCAAAGGGCAATACAACAACCTTTTTTTAAAGCCTAATGTTCGCGCATTCGGCTATTGAAATTGTCTTAGGTTGATTTTTCATATGTCATATTATACTCCGCGTGAACTAGATAGACATAGACCAAGGCTATAATATGCCAATAAATATAAACTAAACAAGAAAAGGAAAAAGAATAAAACAATAAAAATTAACTAGAAAATATTATTATATTATATTATATGTTATTGATAGGGAACAAAAATAATCTGATTGTAAATAAATTATGAGTGACTTATAACAAAGTGTGACGTCCTTCATGCCTACCACCGCTTATCTCCATAGTGAATCTTTAAAATAGTCATGTCAAACCAGCTAGGGTATAAACGTCACTGAGCAGAGGACATAGAGTGGTTCCAGTCACAAGGGGGATCCACAAACTACAAGCACTGCTTTTTAGTGGATCCCCCCATTTCCTCAGATATTAAAGAATTTCATACAGTGTATTTGTATACCTATCAAGATTTACTTTCTGTAATAATATATGTAATGCCTTTGTTTAACTTTCTGTTGGAAATGAAACAAATACGAATTGAAAGGGGGTAGGTGGATGGGTGGGTGTGTAGGTACAGGTGTATTTACTGGTTATTCTAGGTGAATAGAATATGATGGTCTATATGGAGGGGTCCGTCCGTCTTATCCAGATTCATTTTCCTCGCCTTTTTTCTTCCATTACCGCCCCTCTCTCCCATCAACGTTTCTCTTTTTTGTATGTGCGATTATGGGGGCACGCACCCCACCCACCCAGTATTTACGCTACCGATATTTATATGCACCAATCAACCAGTCATGACAAAAATAGTCGATGCGATAAGATATAGATCTGTGCATATGCCTAGGTTTCTCACCTGTAGACATTATAATGTTGTTGTTGTTGTTGTTGTTGTTGTTGTTGTTGGTGGTGGTGTTGTCGTTGTTATTTTTGTTGTTTGTTTGTTGTTGTCATTTATAAATTACATACAAATTGTTCAGTTTATATCGCCAACCTGTCTTCATTTCGTAATAGTCAAGACTCGAACTATGTTTACGAAATTATACATTTAGGGGCGTAGCTACTTACGGGTGTGGTGCCCAGTCCATCGAATTTCATATAGCCTACAACAGACCCCACTCACAGCCACATCAGCCTTTCACTTGTGAGGACTTGTTTTAATGGTGAAAAGATTTCTTAAAAATAATTTTGCTTCGATGAAGAAACATTAATTCATTTACTACTGGGCTATATCGTGGAAATGCTTAGCTCACATAATTTTATATTACAAACTCACACGAATAAATAAACTAGTAGATAGATAAATGAATAAATAGATAGATAAATGAAAAAATTAAATTAATAAATTAATTTAAAAACTCAATAAGTAAATAAATAAATAAATAAGGGAATGAATAAATGATTTCATGAATGAATAACTAAATAAATAATTTCATAAATAAGTAATAAATTAATGAATTGATATATAAATACACTAACACATAAATAAATAAATAAATGAATAAATAAGTAGATTAGTAAAGTCTGGGGAAAGTGTGTCAGATGAGATAAAAGTATAATAATGAAAACTATAGCTATGAGTATCTGCCACCGGTGATTTGCTTAAGACAAAAAATATCATGAACATACAAAATAACATATTCAAAGAGCATTTCATAAGCCTATTTCCTTTAATTAAACTAAAATAGAAACATCAATGTGCCATAGCGAGCTTCATTTTTGATTCGCTCCGGTAGTCAGAGTTCCTAGATAATGATTGCATTCTCTGTTGCCATGGTAATCACTTATAAAACTAATACCTCATGAAATTAAAAAAAAATGAATACATGGTGTTCATGAAAAGTAATGAGTTTTACAAAATGGTAACTGTCTTCAAAATGTTCAATTAATTGAATATCATTGCTGCACAGTGGAAACACTGTGCTAGGCGTTGTGGCGTGCGCCTGTAATCCAGCTAAAAGTGGAAGTTACAAACTGATTCAGCCGAGGACGCAGGTTCGAAACTGAGTCACGTCTTTCGGATGGTGACGTTAAAGGTCGGTCCCCAGACGTAAATAATCATATCTGATTGATACACGTCTGTAAAAACCCAATCACACACACACACACAATCATAGGAAGCTATTCATTTACAAGAAACCACTTGGTTTGAAGGTTTGCCTTTTGAGAAAGATGCATGTAATTTCTATTTTTGTATTCACATGGTTACCTAATTGCTCTGGAGTTAAGATGCCCTTCTTTTGTATAAACAGGTACTTGCTGAATATCCACCATTCTGCATAGATTTATATTAAATATTGGGGTGTTTAGGCTACTTTGTGTAGAATTTAGGTGTAAGACATGACTATGTTGATGTTTACGAAAGAAACCCCTATGTATGAAAAATAAAAACAAACAAAACAAAACAGACAAACAGACAAAAATACAGACAAAATATAAGGAAAGCAAATACAGTAAAACCTCCCCGTTAGTTTTTTTTAAAGGACGCTCCTTCAGAGTAGCCTTATATAGGCGTTTTGGGGAGATGTTTGAACAATGATGAAATACGTACCCTCCTTTTTTAATCGGGGATTTTATACTTCGACAATACAATAGGTGATTTCGTGGGTGATATTTTAGCTAAAATAAGAAGAAGAAGAAGAAGAAGAAGAAGAAGAAGAAGAAGAAGAAGAAGAAGAAGAAGAAAAAGAAGAAGAAGAAAAAAGAAAGAAAAAAGAAGAAGAAGAAAAGAAGAAGAAGAAGAAGAAGAAGAAGAAGAAGAAGAAGAAGAAGAAGAAGAAGAAGAAGAAAAAGGAGAAAAAGAGGAAGAAAAGTAAGAAGAGGAAAAGGAAGAGGAAGAAAAAGAAGAAGAAGAGGAAGAAGAAGAAGAAGAAGAAAAAGAACTAGAAGAAGAAGAAAAAGAAGAAGAAGAAGAAGAAGAAGAAGAAGAAGAAGAAAAAGAAAAAGAAGAAGAAGAAGGAGAAGAAGAGGAAGAAGAAGAAGAAGAAAAAGAAGAAAAAGAAAAAGAAAAAGAAAAAGGATGAGGAGAACAAGAAGACGACTAAGAATAAGAAGATGAAGAAGAGGAGGAGGAGAAGATAGAAGAAGAAGGAGGAGGAGGAGGAGAAGAAAAGGAGGAGGAGGAGAAGAAATAGATGATGAAGAAGAAGAAGAGGACGAAGGAGAAGAAGAAGAGGAAGAAGAAGAAGATGATGATGATGATAATGAAGGAGAAGAAGAAGAAGGTAGGAGACTGAATAGGATATGACTTATATATTTTTTTTCATCGAGGAAATTTCGCTTCGGAGCGGCATAAATGATATTGATCTGACTCGTTATGAATGTTTGAGGCGAATAATATAATGTAGAATACTTTCATATTATTCAGAAGACACGCTGCAAGCATTCTATTCATGTCAGTATTCTTTAAAAAATATGCGTGCAATAGGTTTCAAGTCGAATTTTTGCCTCATTTCATTCGTTTCAGTATTCTATACAAAGTCCTTGGATACACGGGGACCAAATATCAAGACGAGAAATATTCTCGGCCAAACACCAAATCAACTACCTTTATTTGACAACATTTTACCAGCTGTAAAATGTTATTATGTAATGGAAAGTTACATAATATATCAAACGAAATTTAAAAAGAGATGCTTCCATTAAAGAAAATGTTTTGAGAGTTTTGACAGCGTGACAACATGGAAAGATCACACATTATTTTCATTGTGTATTTTCTAATATCATATATAACTATTGAAATATTCATTCTTTCATTTTTGTATTTCTCTGCCCCACAGTTTTGGGCCGTGATGATCATGATCATTGTTGGATAAGATTATTGTTTAAATATTTGTATATTATTTGTGGATTTATATCTGATTGAATTTGTCGCATTTGTTTTGTAAATAAAGGACCCCGTGAAAGGGGGAAAAATTCAAGTCAATTACGAAAACTTCCCCAAATGAACAAACTTGTAGTGTCAGCACCAAGGGTGCGGCAAGGGGACATTGGCCCTCTCGAGCCCTCAACATGCCTCCTTCCCATTTTCAGAATTATGTTTTTTGGTCGAATTGCAGATCTGCGTACTGTCTTAACTATACGCAAACACCGCAGATGAGTACACATTTATTGTGCAATTTTTATATGAAAAACAGCAGATCTCAAATACGTTTTATTCCCAAACTAGTAAAGTTTGTATAATTATAATCTTGTCGATGTTTTTTTAATTGTAATTAATCTGTAATTTTTTTCTTCTTCTTCTCAGTGTTCAATTGAACTTTCGTTGACAAATAAGTGTCCGGTATTATAAGAGCAAACTTTTGTGCTTGTATAAAAACTTGAATGGGTCCATTGTTTTGATGATCCTCGCTAAATGCCGCAGGCTCACTGCTTCAAAGTGAATGGACTCACTTTATGGGTATTTCTCCATTTTTTCTCATTTACCGACACTAGTTTTTTTAATTTGCCGACAAATATATTTTGTTTGATGATGATGAAGAAGATTATTTTACATGACTGCTAAGAATTCATTATGCTTGAGAGAAAACTACCAGGGGACCGACGGCTTTAAGTCCCCTCCGCGGGACTTGGTAATGAGGATTAATGCCTTACCAAAGGGCACGAGCGCATTGATTTGGTTTCGTAACCGGGACCTGCCGGTTTAGAGACCACTACTCTACCACTGAGCCATTGCGGAAAAAGGAAAAAGGGGAAGGGGCTTTACACACCCAGACCCGCCCCCGTATCAATGCCGCTATGTACACGGGCTTTACGAAAGCTTGTTGAGTGTGGAATATACTGACGTTATATTTTATTCATGTACTAACATTTTCTCAAGAGATATATAACAAAAGGCATTTTGTCACGTTTCTGTACATGAGAATGATTCCTACAAGACGATAAGAAGATTACCTTTTTTTTAATACGATCCAACCCTCGGAAAGATATATCCACGCAAGATGCAGTAATTACAAAACAATATCACTTACAATAAATATTCCTTTCGTTTAATATGTAACGCAAAATCAAGGTATTACGTGAATATAGCAGTTTTATAACATAATACTTGACATAATTACGTGCATCTAAAGGAAAATTCCAACCCTAATAACGAATTGTTCTGAAGATAAGCAAAGAATCGGAGAAGAAAATTGGGTAAAGTTGAACGAAATCATACAAACTATAAGATATTTATACTTTTTTAAAAGTTGTAATATTTATTCATTTGGGGGTTTCAAATTGGACGAATCGATAATGCAATTGAAGTATATAGCGTACATCTCTCCCATTTTCATACTCTAACACACACAAATTACTCAGATGAAAATTGTGTTTAGTCGTGGTCTTTTTGTATTTGGAGGATCTATCACAGCATGCTATCCATGATTACAATATTTTGAGTACTATATGTTTTGGGGATGACCTATAAAAGGTATCTCTAATACTTTCTTATTAATGTCCCGAGGCAAAGGGCGCTTAGAAGAAAACCGGTGTAAGCGAATTACGATGCAGTGCACATAGGGTTGGGGTCTTTTTATCTGGTAATTTTCTCAACTAGTTTGTCCTCTGGTCCTGAATAATAATAATAATAATAATAATAATAATAATAATAATAATAATAATAATAATAATAATAATAATAATAATAATAACCTGGATTTATTTAGCGCTTTACAGATATCATGAATATTCCAAGACGGATTAGGCTTACGCTTTGCAAAGAATTAGCATCAGATCACTGAGAAAATAACTTAATAATTGCGATACACCTCGCGAAAGATCTGATTTTGACAAAAACAGAAAACATCATAAACATCAATTATAATTATCACGGTTGAGCTTGCTGAAAAACATTTATTATTTGCTTTTAGAACATATTACTCTCAGAAAATTACACTCGCAGCAAAAAAACAAAAAACAAAAACAAAAAATCAGTATTGCTTGATTTCATAACTTTAATTGAACACCATCCTGCTAAACCAATAATGATCTTGGAATCTGATGGAAAGAAAAGCAATAAAGATAAATTTTGAGGGAATGGTGCTCCATGAATTTTTATTATTTTGTTGGAAAGCCGCTTCCATTTCCATTTGTTTAAGTGCCAACGCTTTGCTTGATAATCCCTGCAGGCAAGATATTACAATGTTAAAGAAATGATTTCCTTTTGGAAATGTGTGTCGTGTTGCCAGTTCGTTTGAGCAAAGTGGCTCTCAATGTGTATACCGTTGTCATGTGGATCCTCGAGGTATAGGAGAGGGGGAAGGGGGTGGTAATGGAATGGAAGTGACTTACAAAATGTTGATGTTGATGATGATGATGATGACAATGATGATTATTATGATAATGATAATAACGATAATAATAATATCAACAACAACAATTCTACTATTACTAATAATAATAATGATGATGATGATAATAATAATAATAATAGTAATAATAATAATAATAATACTAATGATACTACTACTACTAATAATAATGATCATCTTCATCATCATCATCATCATCATCATCATCGTCGTCGTATTCAAACAATGACTATATATGGCCACTGATAATGATAATTCAAGTACTACTACCAGCTGCAGTGGTTGCCAGTTCGCAAGCGCATATAGTACAGTCATTGGATTTCAAGCCAGTGTGCACCATCTCCATTCTTCCGGGAGCGCATATACCATGATGTGCACAATTTACATGCTTGTATGCATGCATGAAGAGCAAATGCAAGAACAAACACAACTTGGCTGGCAGCAGTCACACATGCATAGTCATGATTCTATCCGCTCTCTGACATAGATTTTCGTTGTTTGCGGGAAGAGATGTTATCTCTATTTTGTTTTGCGGAATATCAAAAATTAATAATTCATGGTACAAGGGATGTTCACTATTTGCGTTTTAATACGATTTTGAGAATATTACATTTTTCCCCCTTTGCTATCTTAAAAATGCAAACGAATCAATCAAGTAAGCACCGTATCATGACGAATAGATAATATTTGGACTAAGGGGTACAGCTCTTACAAAATGACATCTTATAACACAGAGCTCAGTAAATAAGCGCAGTTTTTAATTTACAAAAAAAAAAAAAACCGCGGGGGCTTTTTTCCGGCGGTTTACCGCGCCATATCCGAACAAGCCTTAATCCAACGCAATGTTTTGCACTGATAATTTGCATTCACTTTTTTCACAATGTCATTCTCACGTGGTGCGTCAAAGACCGCTAACGCAGTCGTACGTCAGGCAAATGAGGCTTCCTGTAATAACGGGATTAGAAACACGCTGTAAAATGGGAGATGATAAATCTGGAAAAAAGAGAGTATCCTGTTGCGTCTCCGTTGCACACAAGACGTAATTTGTATGCCGTAGGACTACGACAGTTTACTTATGCAGTCTTTGACGCGCCATGTGACAATTACAACGCCACACACACAGAGATGCACTCACGCACGCACACACATAGTTGCAAAATGAAAAGCTCAATCATTGCGTTCAATTACTGGGTTATGGTCTAATTATTTTCACGCGCAGACAATAACGCAAACGAAATGACGCCTCGTGTACAACTTGCATAAGAAAAGGAAAGCAAAACTCATTCACTGTAATCACATCCAAGCAATGGAAAACAGATCTAATTGCATCATTCATTTGAATGATGCCAAGGGAAATCATGAAAAATTTTAACAGTTTCAGTAACGTAAGAAGTAACGTAACAGTACAGGAATACAATAGGACAGGATATCATATGTGGAGATGAAAACGCATCAACCACTGGGCAATTATTACTTTTCAGTAACCATTTCTACCTGGACAACAACTCTTGGACCATTACCATCCGAACCCAAAAATAATTATAGTAGGTCTATTAACTGGAGAACAATTATCGGGAAATTACACGACTCGGACAAATACCTTTCAAGGCTAATTACTCTCCGGATAAATACAATCTGACACAGCACTATCAAGGATAAATCCCTATTAATATTGGATCAATCACCATCCCATATTTCACTTTCCTTTCATTCCGTTTAGCGCGGAAAGTATTAGGCATCTGTTCAGATTTTGTCGGCGTAATAAGCCTCTTCGGGGATAACACTTGTACAAAACCGTATCAGGACAATTACCCCCCGGGCAATCACCCCGTAAAATTATCCCCGAGGACAATTACCACCCCCAGGACAATAACCCCCGCGGACAATTACCCCCGAGGACAATTACCCTCGGGAATTTACTACCCGTGGAAAGTTACCCCACCCTGAAAATAACCCTAGGACAATTACCCCCGCCCCAGGAAAGCCAAGGACAACCACCCCGAGGACAATTACCCCCTCCCCAAAAAATCACCCCCTCCCTGTTCGTTAAAGGGGAAGTCCAGCCTGATAATAAGTTAGTTTTATAAAAGATTTTTTCGGGGTAATTATCCTCGGGGTAATTGTCCGCGGGGGTAATTGTCCTAGGGGGTAATTTTCCGGGGGTAATTGTCCTCGGGGGATGATTGTCCTTGGGGGTAATTCTCTGGGAGTAATTTTCCGGGGGGTAATTGTCCTTGGTGGGTAGTTTTCCGGGGGGTAATTTTCCGGGGGGTTATTGTCCTAGAACCGTACAAAATGCTCCCCTCCCCCAAACAAAAAATTAAAAAATATACAAATATACAAATATATAAATAATAATAATAACTAGACATGTAATACTTGTTTCAGAACAAGTATAGGTGGGCTGTTCCAATTAGTGCATACCACACATGGTTAGTGAGATAGTGATCAGTGAAATGTTTGACCTTTGATCCTAATTTACATACTAAGTAGTTAAGATACCATTGGCATGATTTGACCTAAATTTTTGAAATAATCCTCTTATTCAGGTCTATTAGTGTGCCAAATTTCATGTCTATACAAAGCATTGTTTTAGAGAAACCATGTACAGTATATTTGACCTTTAACCTTAAAATCTAAATAACATAATGAAATATGCATATTCTCGATTTTGTGTTTTTATATGAAATATTTTTCTTACCTATCAACATGCAACGTTTCAAGTCAATTGCGACCAATATACCAAAATAATCCACATAGACATTACACGTGAACAGAAAATGGAATTCTCAAATCCCACTTTGTAGTCAAAATATCACCATGATCTCATTATCTGATTAAAAATAAATGTCACTTTTGTGTAGAGAATCGTCTCAGCTACAACATATCCGAAGCTGGCAGAAAATCGAGCAAAAATAATCGAGATATTGCTTAAACTGGAATGTAGAATGAAGATTTCAGAAAAAGTCATCTCCCATAGAGAATACACGTAAAATTAGGCATTTTATTACATTGTTTGTGATTGTATGTGATAATATGTTATAATAGTCGAAGAAGATCATAAAATCAAATTAAAAACGACGGCAAAAAAAAAAAAATGACCCACCAGGAATCGAACTTGGGTCGCCGGAATGGGAGGCAAGTGCTATGACCACTATACCAAAATAATCCCATAGACATTACACGTGAACGGAAAATGGAATTCTCAAATCCCACTTTGCAAGTGAAATATGAGCATGATCCCGGCATCTGATCGAAAAATAAAGGGCACACTTGTGATAGCTTATTGTCTCAGCTACAACATACTCGAAGCTCAGCGAAAACAAAACTAAAACGACGGAGATATTGCTCGCGAAAGACGGGAATGTAGAATCCAGTTTTGAAAAAAGTCATGTCCCATAGAGAATACACGCAAAATGTGAAAAATTGACATGCCTCCTTTAATCGCAAAAATACGCCATGATGCCTTTGTCAAAATGAAAAATCGTGTAGACTGCATTTGTAGAAAATTGTCTCAGCTAGAACATATCAAAATTTGGAAGAAAATCGATCAATATTTACAGAGATACAATCAATTTTCCAAAAATATGCTGACGTCATAATATGCAAATTGAAATTTTGAGTTCGGAGGCCATTATGATGACGTCATGAGTTAATTGAGGGTCAAATGAGACATGAAATCATATCTCCGACTCATAATCTATCCAAATATGAAAAAAATTGGGAGTTCCCATCCATTCTGAAGAGTTACAATGAATTTTGTATAGGCATGTTTTTGCCCATATATGCTATGTATTACAAGAGCTCGCGCGCACGGACATGTTTCTTGAACGGACGCTCATTGCGTTATTACTGGTCAGAAAAAGATTAACAAGGTATCAAAATGCTTGGAAAAATGTGCCAAATATGATGACAGAGAAAATTTGGCGATTCTATGTTGCCAAATGCAAGTACGCGCAAAAACGCGCGCGCATGCGCGTGTGCGCGTTTTTTGCGAAATGCTTAAAATGGCCTGAAACGTATCTAAAATGTATTTGAGACGATTTGGAACATTTTGAAATTTTGCGCGCGCGCTCACGCGCGGACGTACGCATGCGCGCGCGTTTATTGACCTGAAATTGACCGGACGGATATTGACCTTAATCCTGATAAATATGAATGAGAAATGACTTTTCGTTATGAAGATATGATCATGAGTAGATTTTCAGAAAATTTTACAAAATGGCGCCTAGATGACGTCATCAGTCAAGGTCAGGGTTAAAAACCTTATTTTGCTTTGTCCATATGCCAATACATATGTGTGCCAAATTCCAAGGCATTTGATTGAGCCATTTTCAAGTAATCGTGCTAACAAAAAAGTGATTGGAAATAAGAAAAATAAAGAAAGAATAAAGGCAATTCTAACGAAAACATAAGGTGGTCTGTATTATATACAGCCCACCTGATAATAATTTGTTTTTAAATCCACAGATCCTTTAAACATGAAAAAGTCCTACTTTTGCATTTTGGAGTAAACACTGCCATAGCCATGGACATCGTGCTTCATAATGTACCAGAATCAGGGCAACTATTATAGTTGAGATTCTCATTGCTACCTGACGATGCAAGCAGTAATAGCCAGACGTTCCAGTTATTTCCTCATCAAAACCAGGATTAACATCACTCATTAGCACACTTCTAACTTCTCTTCATATTCCTTTTATCCAATATTTGAAGTAGATTCATCTTCATCTGAATTCTGAGAACGAAATTGAATTAGGTCGGATAAAAATCAATCCAAAAGTATGACATTTGGACAAAGAAAATATCATTGTGGAAAAAGATGAGTTCATGGAAACATCTGAAAAAAGGGAAATTCGAAAAAGGGCAAAATATCAGATGAATTGATCTTTATATATATATATATATATATATAGGGCCTACTGATAAACATGTATAAGAAAATTGACGAGAATAGGCCTGGTTATAAATTTCGAGTAGGCTGTATGTGTTATATTGTACAACACAGGCTGAATTCAAAGGTTGTACTCTGGTAAAAGAAGAAGAAAAAAAGCAAAAAAGAAAGAAAAAGAAATCAAAGCAACAACAACATCATCAAGAACAACCAACAAAACAAAACAGACAGAAAAGAGAGCACCAACCATCTCATTATCCATCCAAACAAACAAAAATCTGAACAAAAATCAAAACAAAAGCAAAGAAACATTATTTCCTCCACCTACCTTTCAACTACACCGACTGAGAACTAATGATGAGATAAATAAAAAGGATATCAACAATCAGATCATACCAGACGCGAAAGGGACAATAGTGATGCAGACACTCTCCCGACAGATTGAATGCGAGTGCAAGAGTGATTGGGGTAGAGGCAGAGTTTATTAATGCAGTCTTTGGTAGAATGCTTTTAATAAAAACTGACACCCATAGATTCGCGCGTCGCTACTCTGTCGTTAGGTAAACGGACGCGCGCACCTTCCTGTCAAATCGCCCTTTTTCATGGCGCCAGGCTTATATTAGGTGACATTCACAAGATATATTAGGCGACACAAATGGCGCTATTCAGTGGAGTAGCAACAGGGGCATGGGGTGCTTTCCCCCTCCATATATATAATTGCAAACAAAAGGAAGAAGAACAAAAAGAAGAAGACGATCGATGAGAGAGAGAGAGAGATAAAGAGAGAGGGAGGGGGATGGAAATGCAACGTGAAAAAGATTCACCCTCCCACCTCTTCTTTTTCACCATGATCTTCTTCTTTTTCTTTTTCTTCTTCTTCTTTCTCTTCGTGTTCTTCTTCTTCTTTTTCTTCTTCTTCTATTTCTTCTTCTACTTCTTCTTCTTCATCTTCTTCTTCTTCTTCTTCTTCTTCTTCTTCTTTCTCTTCTTCTTCTTCTTTTACTTCTTCTTCTACTTCTTCTTTTACTTCTTCTTCTTCTTTTACTTCTTCTTCTTCTACTTCTTCTTCTTCTTCTACTTCTAATCAGCTAGAACATCATTTTGAAACACCTTTAGAAATATGCGAACATTACAATGATGTATTACGTAATCCGAACATGACTTCTATATAATTGGACACGTACACAATAGGGTATTGAAATTACCCTCTAACTGCTTTTGTCATCTATTAATACATGTAGAAAACACTCTACTTCCGAACACACTCACATAATTACATTTATTAATTCACGGTGAAAGCTTGATTCTCATCCGATAAGTCTATGCACTTTCAATAAGCTTATCGTAGGTATCGCCGTGATGCCGGGAAAAGTGTTCCAGTTGTAGGGCGTCTAATACACATTATTTAAAAGATACATAATAATGGAAAGTGTATCTTGATTTGTTAATCTTTTTGCGAGAAATGAACAGATTAGAGGGTTATATAATTATCAGTCACTTCGATAATAAATAAATATACAAAATAGGTAGAGTGATAGGAAGAGAGAGACGAAAGAGAGAGAGAGAGAGAGAGTGAGGGGGGCGGTGATGGATGATGACAGTGTGATAAGTAGACTGGGAGGAGCAGATAAAAGTACAATGAAACAGAGAGAGAGAGAGAGAGAGAGAGAGAGAGAGAGGGGAGAGAGAGAGAGAGAGAGAGAGAAAGAGGAGTGGAGGGGGAGAGAGAGAGAGAGAGAGAGGGAGGGGGGGGAGAGAGAAGGGAGATGATGGGGAGAGTGTGATGAACAGAGTGGGAGGAGCAGACAAAAAGACAGAGAAATAAAGATAGAGAGAATGGAAAGCAAAATGATGGCATCACCCCACCCAACTCCGCCCTCTCCATAATCGAAAAATCAGATTTAATCGTCACTGTTTCACTTCTTCATTAATGTTTGTGTACAAAAACCACACACCTGCCAACCTTCCGATCTCTAAATGCACATTGAGTAATACAGTGACTTGTGTATGCTTTGACACCACACTTTTAGAAAAAGAAAGGAATCTAGTGTTCATAAACAGTAGCAGGAAGTCCAAAAAGTATGAAATATTCCTTGCGCTGTGACTGGTTGGCAGATATGCATAACTACATTTCCACTTCTGTTTATTTTGATGTTTGAAGATATGGAAATACAACACAGAAAAATAATGTTTTAATGCACACAATAACAACAACTCTGATTAAAAAGAAGAAAATCAGAGCTCAATAAGGTACCATGGAGTTTGCATGGTTCTACACTACAATGTTTTTTTAAGAAAAGAGAAGAATTTAGGGTTCATGAATATTAGTCTGATGGCACAAAACCCCACAAACAAACAAACAGAATAAAAGCACACACATTAAAAACAGGAATCGTTCCTGCAAAAAAGTAATAGTTGGCAGCTATGAATCACTATCTTAACAAACCCTTCAAGGGTGAAAAAATGAAAATAATCCACAGGAAAAAAAACAAGCCGAAACCAAAACCCAAACTAAAACAAAAGTCATTAAAAAATATATTTAAAAAAATCAATTCTGCGTCAAAATAATCTGATAATGAACAAAAATGTCTCGGATAAAAAAAAATTCAGTCACACGTATTTTAAATTAGAGCACAATTTATTGCAATCACTTCAAAATTAGAACATTTTTAAATTGAGATCAAGGAGTATAATTCATATGAAAATCACTCTCCAATAACAAGCACTTTGGTGTATAATAAGAACATTTATACATTTTAGAAAATATTTGATAAATATACAATATTCATTTTACTTTGAATACATAGAAATTCTGAAAGAACTGTGAAGGAAGGCAAATGTAGCAGCTCTAGAGCATAGGCACAACAATGTCATCATGATATGGAGCACATCAATACTACTGATATTATTTAAGGGGAAGTCCATCCTGATATTAAGTTGCGTTTAATAAAAGCAGAAAAATAAGAGGAATAGGCCAGTGAAAGTTTGAGCAAATTCCGATTGAAAATCGGAAATCTGTACTAAAAAATAAAATCAGAATTTTTTTATTTTTCCTCAAGGATATTTTCAAATATTTATAATATTTTAAAAACCTTTTTCCAAGATATTCTTTGAGACTATCTACAGCAAAAGACCCTAACTTTACTTCCGTACTCGGTTATGCATGACTTAACCATGCTTGTTACATATTAATTTTTTTATAACAGACATCAAATATTTGTCCTTAAAAAATATCAGTCTTTATGTCTGTTTCAGCCATAATGACCATGGCAAAACCAAATTAGTCCGATTAAAATATAGGCAATTTCTGCCTTAATTATTGTAATTAGACATAATGAGTATCAAAGTGCCACCTCAGTGATGAACAAATTTCAATGCTAAACCATTCTATAGTACAGCATCAAGATACTTGTGTGATTTCGGTGTGATAAATGTGCCAACGCACAATAGAGAACATTAATGAGCAATGGATCGTTAATGCAGCTAATGCAGAATCGTCCGAATCATTATGTCACCATGAATACTTAATGGTTACGCAAGATGGATGCAGTCATGAAATGGATGGCACGTACGTCTATGCATATTTATCCTCATTCCATACATTGCCTGCTGAGAGCAAGAGGGGCATTAACTCATATCTTTCAACACACGGTTAATGTCTTTCTAACACTCAATATATATGTTGTATATCCAATACCGAAACATTCATATCTAAACTCATAACTCATCTTTTCAAATTAGCATATCTATAGTAAAGGAAAAGCAATGTTGTAATTTTTCTCTTTCTACGAACTTCATTGTTTTCTATATATGCTTCTGTTCACTCATCTTCCTTTTATGATCTTTTTATATTTTATATATATGTATATTATTGTAAAGCGCATTAAAATTTCAACAGACATGAAATGTGCTATAAAAGTATTATTATATTAATATTATTATATAAAACAGTGAAGAGCAGTGCGAACTCATTGGTATTATTTATAAATCTGTTCATAAAATATTCAATGTGATTGTTTGGCATGTCTGCCGAGAGCCGCGAGTACCAGCTCATAATCTTTTAACACGCCTAATGCTTTTCTCGAGAGACAATAAATACAAAGTTCAGAGCACGTTGAAGTGATACATATTCATAAATTCAATGAAATATTCAAAGAGATCAATGAAGTCATCAAAATGGAACTGGCACTCAAACAGACAATACATAATAATAATATTCCACTTTTATATAGCGCCCAATACATCGATCCAACGATGTGCCTAAGCGCTTTACAGATATATTATTACCCCGGTCATCGGATTCAGGCTTACCCGCACACAATGTATGCACATTTTCCACTCCCTGGGAAGCATTCCATCCAGTCGCCATTTTACAAGCGCACACTTGCTTATCCAACCGCATGAACTTTCGCATCCTACCGGTACCCATTTAACACCTGGGTGGAGAGTAGCAAGTGCAGGTAAATATCTTGCCAAAGGATATTAGTGCCGTGTCGGGATTGGAACCCTCGACCTTCGCCTCTCCAGTCAAGCGCCTTAAACCACATACATAGTTCAGAGCACTTTGAAGTGATACATATTCATAAATTCAATGAAATATTCAAGGTGTTAAAATAAAGTCATCAAAATGGATGGAATATCATCAATGCATATTATGATTGAAGAAGTTTTATACACAGTCAAGAGGTATTTATAATGATCAAGCAGTTGAAAAATAACAAATAATTTAGTATCCAAGGCAATCAGGGTAGAAACACTTATTTGAATGGAATGAATACAACTGTATACATTACATATGTACATGAGACAAATAAACATGCATAGCAAAACTGTCAAACAGCAATCATCAAGAAAAAGTATTAGTCAATTTTTTAAAAACCATTTCAGTATTCAAGGTGAATGACTTTCATATTCTCATTCATATGGATGGAATATACAAAGTATATTTAATATGTACGTGAACATATACATCAGTATCACAATCAACATGAATTCATTGTGAAACAAGCACTTTTAAAACATTTAATATTATGTAAAATTCAAGGTTATCACTGGATGGATATAACAATCTTCATGGACGGAATGCAGTAGAGGAGTACATATGTCATTTTTTTACAAGCATATCTTTTATATAGAAATTTAACATACAAATAAGTTCCATTGGAACAAGTAAGTTTTTATATGTAACATCATATAATGCAGTGCAAATGAACTGCTAATCAAGTTAAGTATACTTTAGAGAAGGTTACATAAAGACATCATGTCATTTAAAATAGAACTCAGCTCTATGAGCACAGAATTTCTGAACATAACAAGACCACATGGCAAATATATGATTTAGACCCGAAAGGAGTAGCTAAGAATCAATACATTTACTAATAGTTGATAAAAGAGTCAATCATATTTCTAAGATATGTACTTGGATATCATCTGAACATATGATATAAATGTTAATCCTGTACTATGCAATCAGTCATTGGTGTTTAGACAGTGGTGTTAATCCTAATCAGCATTAAGCACCAGACACACCCCTTGTAAGACCCAATGTGAAGTATGCTCACTAGTAGCCAGGTCTGCCTCAAACACCAAACCTACACCCATGGCATTACGACGCTGAGACGTGGTGTATACCGGCGTACGGAATGTATTCTGTTGGAAACGAACAAACACAAAAGTTGAAGTTAGTCAGAAGTAAATAGAATTTAAAAAAAAAAAAAAAAAAAAAATTGTTCTCTTTTCAATAATAGCTTGTTCACACCAAGGGAAATTTACACAAAACACGTACACAGAAACGTCTTATAAACAATCATCACACAGCGAAAGGGCCTGCACATATGGAAAGAGAATCGTATAAAGAAATAATGCATAAACAAAGTAGTTTTGAAGAGGTTTCCCGACATGACAGCTGGCCAATCATCAGTTGTCTTTCACAATAAGCCTTGCCCAGTAAATAGACAGTTTTTGTACAATAAAATTTCCATATTACAAGAGGACTGATTCTTTATCAAATAATTTGTTAAAAATGAGGCTTGATCCTCTGCATCGCTATAGTGTTCACACTGGAAAAATGTCATATGATTCGTATAGATTTTTGATGGATTTGCTAGTGTGAACTGGGGTAGGGGATGAACTCACCTGTAGTTTGAGTCTGTGTGCTTCAATAGGGATCACTTTGAGAATAGGTAACTCTTGAATGAGAACCTTAGGGCGTGGCCTCATCAGGCACGCCTCGTCAACGTCCCAGGCTGCACCCTCCAAATAGAGTCCAGTCACAAAACAACCTGTGATACAGAAATGATAAAGATGGATGGAATGCATAGTGTTTAGATTTCATACCTGCCAACCTTTCACAGCAAAAATTAAGAATCTGTAAAGGCAAAATTAGGAATAGTCTATTTTGTATTCTTTTCACACAGAATAGTTCAGAAAAAGGGAGGAATCCAGGGTTTAAAGGTATAGCTCGAAGGCCAAAAAATAGGAATCATTTCTCAAAAAAAGGAATGTATGGCAGCTATGAGATTTGTATTCATTGCCAAAACTGCTACATGACTACTCATACCTTTTGAAAAATTTCACGATTCCTTTTTACATTTGTTTTTACACTTGTATCTGATCAACATATACGGGAATACATTACACTGTGACCAAGACAACGGTTTTGAAAAAAGGGCTGAATTAATAAACCAGACTTTCCTCTTAAAATTGGCAACTGGTATCTTGTATTGATATTGACCTTACATGTACACCTTCTATTACCGTATCCACTGGATAGGACTTAAGCCATAGGTCAAGGGCCCTGTTCATATGAACCTGTTACAATTATTGATATAAGCTACATATATTGTGGCACTTGACAGGCAGTGAGCAAATTTAGTATAGAAATGTGACAGGTGTCATGGATGAAACAGGGCCTAGCAGACCTGCCAACCTCTGGAGTTCAAAAACTGTACTCTTTAATCCCAAAAGTTGTATTTTACCGACAAAAGTTGTATTTAAAGAAAAACCCGGATCAATGCCTCTTACAGTTCCTACATTGAGCATTTTTTATGGAGCATTGGTTGAATATGCATGATTTCGTCATGACTGGTGTGTTCAATGAACCAATGAACATCCCCAAATTGCCAATGTGAGATGCTGGTAGGATACTTTACAACACAGAATGGGCATTTTGCCATTGAAAATGGCACACGCACACAAAATAAGATTTAAACTTTTTTTTTTTTTTTTTTGAAAATCATATTTTTTAAAGGAAAATCGTACTATCGTATTTACTTCGTAAATTAAAATCGTACTAAATACGACTAAATCATACTGGTTGGCAGGTCTGGCCTAGTAATTGATTATCTACGGTATTTGCTATCTTTATCTTAGCAGTTAGGCACAATAAACATCAACATCAACAGCCCCTCCCCTCCCCCCCCACCCCCAAAAAGGTGACTTTCCATTGTGCTAACCTGAATGTGCCCTCTCCGTGACCTCATCAGGGGTGACATAGTGAGTCACGTTTGTATAGAGGGTCGACTTGTCGAGTGGCCAGCCGTTCTTACGACACGTGGCTTGAACCAGCGCCGTCAGGTAAGATTCTGGGATGTGAAGACCACTGAGCCACATGACAGGCGGTTCAGCTTCATTCACCTGAGAAGTATAGAGGGACAAGATTTAAACATGAGAAACAAAATTTGATAATAGATTAAAAGACTAGATATAAAATTAAACTTTCCTTAAAATATAGCATGGTATTGTCACACTGCAAATCCACTGAGTCAGAGTAGAAATGACCTACATAGTAGTTGTAAATGCTGTGTTTCATTCATACAAACACTATCTTTGTGATGGCAAAAATGATGTATAAAGGATATTAAACTTCATCATACAAAATGTTACACATCAATCTGCTAACTGTTTGATAACATACAATGGTTAATGGTACAAAGTTAACAAAACCAGAAGAGCAATGAATCATTATGCCCAGCCAAATGACGCCAATTGATGCTCATTTTGAGGAAAAAAACATTCCCAAATTTTTTACCATCATTTGATTACATCAACCCCATGCATTTCAGTCCACCCTTTGTCAAATCCATTGACAGTGATAGCTCATGATGTCAGTATTCACAACAAAAAAGTTTAGAATCATTGACAAAACTTTGTGTACACACATTCCTTTCACAATGAAATGAAAAGTTTATACAGTAATCAACAATTGATGCTTGCATTCCCATAATTTTATCAAACAAATACGTTTTCACTGGCTGCCTGCCCTGACAACACAGAAAGAAGACTCCGTTTTTTTGACGATCAGCCATGCATAAAGACTTTTGATAACTCTCTTTGTTGCTATGGCAGGCAGCCATTGAAAACGATTTCGTTTAATAAATTATGGAAATGCAAGCATTACTTTAAACAAACAGAACTTTGTTATTCCTGGCTCATTTTTCCTGATTGAGGTGTCATATGAAAGGGCAGAAAATGAACTTTCTAGAACTGTGAATTTTTCTTCGAAATTCAGATACTGCCCGCCAAATGGCTTTTTGGTTTCCTTCCTTCAAATTGCTTTTAATCACTCATGCGTGAAATATGCATCACTTGAGTAGCATCAAATGAAAGAGGAGACTCTAAGCTTTACAAATATGTGTCATTTATGAATTATAGTTGTGACTAAGTTATGATAAAACATTGATACTTCTCGGTTGCGTTTTTTCTGGGACGCACTGTATAGTGCACTCGGCCACAAAGAAAAAAAGCTAGATCAAAAGGTGTGAAAGTCTCATATTTACCCATGTGGTGTATTGGTTGAATCGTCGTTGGAAGTGTAACATCCAGTTTCCTAGTGACTTGAGAGTGTCTGGAGCCAATCGTCTCCAGATTTGAGGGATCTGACCGTTGAAGAGTGCTCTGGCCACGTTGTCAAGCTCGTTACTCATACCCACTTCTCCCTTCAAGGCCTAAGGTGAGAGTTAAAAGAATGGCTTTATGTTGGCATGAGATGATTCAGATGCAATCTGTTTTCTAATCAGAACACACAATTTTCATGTTATTCCTAAATGTACTCGGCTATCCCCTACACGCATCCGTTGAAGTGAAGTTTACAATAATTGGTCAATAACTGATATCATCCCCTGCTTTTTTTTTAAAGCACAAGGTTTATCAGTGGCCTAAGACATCATGATGGTTAAACCAGAATACAAAAGTTCACACTGAATACAAACACCAAAGTTTCTTTTCAGGATCTTCTACACCAAAAACAAGTCAAAAATAAACTTAAGACCTTACTCTTTGGCTTGAGCAAAGTACAAAGGAGTAGACGAAAGTTGCCGGATAAATTCTAAGGGTAGAAGAGCCTTAAAAACACAGGGTAAGACCAACTGAAAAATAATGTCTTTATCATTTACTAAGTTTTTTGATACAATCGTAAATTAATATCAAGATAATTAAGATCTGGGCCTGACTTTACATGCTTCTTATTGGTATAAGCGGCTGCAATAACTGCATGTGATTGTCTGTGAGCAAAAAAGTTATAGAATTGTGGCAATGGTTATCTACCATAAGTTTTACTACAGGGGCACCAGGACACTTACCCTCTGTAACTCTGCCAGCGAGCGAGCCATCCTGGCTATCAACCGATTGAATCTCTCCAGCTCCTGCAGGAGTACAACGGTTGTAGGCGAGATGTCAAGACCATACTTCTTGCGGATCTTGTCCAGGTCAAACTGCTGGGGTAGCTTGGCCTGGATGTCTGATGCGATGCCCGCGATGAAGTCATCACGACTGATGCCTTGGCCAGTGTCACCTGTTCAGGAGAATATAGCAAGGTAATAAATAATAAAAACAACTAACAATCAATGATGATGACATGATGATGATCATCACTATCATCATCACCATTACTGTATAGTTCTGGCCATTGGTAGCAGTAGCAGTCTTTCTGTAAAGCCATGACTGACATATAATTTCATCAGCATTTATCATTCCATCTGTTCTTCTCCACCTACTATATCTGTTCCTACACCTGCAACAAGTCATGAAAATTGAGGAAAAGTCAATGATCACAGCAACTTGTTTTAATAGACTAATCGTCAGGAAAGACTTGTTTAAGATTCTTCTTTTCCTTCAGTGGCTATTATATACAGGTACATGCAAATCAAGTTTTCTATTAACCTGTCTGAGGCTGAAGTTCAACCAGTTGTGACCACATATCTCTAGCTGCCTGTGTGTAATAGTTGATCTCAGCATTGGGATGGAGACCAAATACCTCGGGTGTGTTGGCCAGGGGTAGTCCTTCGATCAGTTCTGTATAAGTCAAACACATAAATATCATTAACACCACCGACTCAAGAATTAGTTCTTATCATCATTGGTAAAATATGCGAGTTAGAAATATATGACATTCTTAACTCGAAGAAAGGCAAAGATAAACTACGTAAATGAAAGCATTTGCAATTTCTGATTATATATGTGTCAAACTTGGATCCTACAACCCTTAGCTTTCTGATAAAAACACAAAACAGAGTTTTCTGTCGTATTTGCCTACTTGTACATTGGTCGGCATTAAGCTATACCTTGGTTTCAAAGGATATGGATATTTTGTCACCTGTTGCTTGGTGCCTGAATGGCAAACAATCTCACTGTTTTCGGGCTGTTTCCATAAGTTTTAATGAAAAACACTTGAGAAGTCGAAGAATGCAACAGAATATGGAATGCAACAGAATATGAAATGCAACAGAATATGAAATGCTTCAGTCTAGATGCACTTCTAAAAATAAAATGTTATGAATCGCTCGATATCAACGAACAAGTCAACACCATACAAGAACGGCATTTACACCTTCTCCAAGACTTACGTGTATAATTATCCTTCGGTCCATACTCTGGAATGCAGTAATCTACCGTCTCATTGTTGTAGAAGTGGAATGGTTGGAATGTATCGAAGATGAAGTCTCCCATGTATTCATCCATGTAGGTGTTCAAGATACGCCTGTCAAAGTTATCAATGGCTCGGCCACCGTACATAACCTACAGGGAGAGATTGATGATGGTTCTTATTTACTCTTGGAGTATAAACAGATTTTTGCTGGTCACTTCATAATCCAGAATTCTTTGAAGAAACAACATGAATTTAATACATTAAAGAATTATGGGATATAAAGAAAATCAGATAGCAATTAAACACAGAGAAAATAAAGTCTGCTTTATTTACAACAAGGTTTAGTATTACATTTTCTTTTGTAATGTGTCACGCTGGCAAATATCAATACTACTAATAATAGTCACATTTGTGAAGCACTTAATACTATGTTTGTAAGTGCTTTACATTGTAATTATTGCAAAGGGGTTAGATATCCATGTACCCAAAGATTTTTTTCTTCTCGGTAGATCAGGGGCCTGTCTTATAAAGAGTTGATATTAATTGCGACTTATTTGCGATTGAGATCATTCGCAACTATGTACCTAAGACATAGGAGACTACAACATTGCAATTGATTGGAAGACTTGAGATTGATTTGGATCAATCGCAACTCTTTATAAGATGGGGCCCTGATGTCTGCTGAAAACAGATGAGTGGCCCTCAATAAGAGAGTTCATGCCTTTCTGCCTTTCAACAGACAGCCAGAAAGACATGGTAGTTGATATCAAGCAAATAGCTAACCTCTCCAATCAGATACTTCAAGCTGTTCCATGGGATCTTGGTGTCACCTTGCTCAAATGCTTTGGTCAAGTATGTATTGAGGATCTCCTGGCACACCCGGAAATCCGACTCGTTGAAGTCGTACGGGACGTTCCAGCCAACTTTGCCATACTTGCGTCTCTCCTGGACTACAGCGTGAAAGAAGGCTAGGACAAAGACAAGAGGTTTGAAGGATTCGTGAGGGCAGTCCTCCAGGACCTGGGCAGAGATCTTGTGGAAGGTGCTACGTAGGTTGAGCTTGAGACCGTTGGGAGGTTCAGTTACAACCTGTATAAAGAGTGAAATCATGCAAGGTTTATTTCAAATCTTGGAAGAAAGTGTACTAGCATTATGACAATATGTTTTGCAGTGGCAAAGGAAATGACCTTGTGATACATTTTCCTTGATTTTAGTTTCTTATCATAATCAGACAAACCAACTACTCATTTGAGAGTTTCTTTACTCTTCAGCCCAAGTATCAGGCTCCTTACCAAATGCCAAGAGGAACCAGATGGTTCAAGTATAAAGCTTAAAAAACCATGAGCATTCAGTAGTGAAGCGGTTAAGTAGAGACATTTGGTCGAGACTTGCCTTGAAAGATCTCTGGAGGATGCCGATGGGGAAAGCTGGGGTGGGGTCGGTAGTCAGCCAGAGTCTGAAGTCCGGATGAGGCTTGACAATCCTCTCCAGGGCCTTCTCCAGATCACGCAGCCACTTGGCCAACAAGTGACAGTTCTGCAACATGAGCCACTGTCCTCTGGCTATGGCTGTCTCTAGCAGTTGAAGAGCAACCTGTGGGTAAGGAAGGAAGGAATGAGTATTAACACCGTTGTTCCTACGAGGCCTCCTGGAGACAGGTAGGCTTCCCTATGAAATACAAAGACGGTCTCTTGTTTTGGCCTATGGTAATTACAATGAAAATGCTGGATTGTAGTGGTAGACTAGTAATTCATATCAGACTAGTCCATCAAAATCCTGAACATTGGGCCAATAGATAGGCTCTCAAGGTTGTTTATCAGATAGGTAAAGTAGGTATCCTGTATAGATAGGTATAGTACATGTAAGTAGATAAATGTCTGATTAAAATTCAAATCACAGATATAATAATTATTTTAGTAAATTTTTCCATTCAATATCAATATTTCCGGTGAAAAGTGGCAATTGTTTTGTAATTCTCATTCATATATGTTCACTTAAATATAAATTTCGATTTGTATCATAATACAGTAAAAGAAATATATCAAGGAGGCAAAGCCAATGAATGCAGACCTTCATATTTTTTTATTTAAAAAAAAAGTATCTCACCTTCTCTTGGCCTTGACCCATCGAGAGGAACTTGAGCTTGTTACCACCGAAGCCAGACCTCTCTGCCAGCTTGGTGAGATCACTGGCAGGATCAGAGCCAGGACTCAGGATGAAGACGATCGGAGACAGCGGTGAACTCTGCTCAAAGATGGCCTCAAAGCTGATAACAGGAGGAGTGACGTACTTCTCGCCCATGCGGGATGTGACGAAGTCTGTGATGGCACGGTAGACGCGGTCCACACGGAAGCAACGCAGGAGAAGGAGGTGTTGGAACATCGTGAGACCGTCTTTGTATTTCATAGGGAAGCCTACCTGCTCTGGTGCATCTTGGTCATACCACTGTAGGTGATAAGAACATATACCAGTTGTTTGTAATCATTTTACCTAAGCTAAAATAAAAGCACTTGAGTTATTCTCTAAGTAAGAAATGAAGACATGTAACTGCTATTACAAAAGGAAATGTATACTTGTACAACCAGAAATTGTTGTGAGCATGAAAACTTTGCTAAATCCTTGTGCACACAAATTTTGAAAGTGGTGCAGACTCAGGTAAAAAAAAGATTGAATGAAGGCCATTCATATCAGTTTCTTGCCATGAAATGGTGATTGTCAACAATGTGAAAAAGTCACAAAGTATCAGTTTGACAGTATTTCAGAGACGATAGTAATTTTCAAAAATATCATTTCTCTACTCATCCAATAGCACTAACCTCCTTCCAGACTTTCTCATTTTTCTCCAGGTCATCAGGGAGAGAGTGGAAGACATCCGCAAGCTCCATCAGCTTCATGACGTCCTCCCAGCCCTGCTCAGGAATCCACTTGTGAGGTCGACCTCGACGGTTCTTCTCCAGGGACAGGTTGCCCTTGATGAAGAAGTCCAGCTCCTCCTGGGGCAAGTTGTCCTCCGACTGCTCCAGTTTGATGGTCATTTGGAAGGAGAAGAGCAGCTTGTGCTTTTCAAACAAACCTGAAGGAAGAAGCAACATAGTTGATTATAGTTATGCAAATGAAAACCCATAACTAGGCATCAGTTTGCTAGCAAACTCTAATTTGACATCTAATCACTGGAGACTATTACATTTCCTTTAACATGCATGATACAAGGGTTTACTGCAGAATTATTTGGGGGATTAGTGTGGGTTGAACTTGGTACATAGAGAGATTTTTCATTTTATCATGCCCTCTACTTATCATATACTGCAAGTGAGAAGGATTTGTTCTGGCAAACTCATCTGGCATTGTAGAACTTCTATGTTTCAATACAGAATTATGTTGACTACTACATGTACCTCCATCTTTATTCCAACTACATGGTGACTATCTAAAATTCACCAATGCCAAAAGCAATACATCTCCATGTACAACAAGTATTCTCTTCACATGGGAAATCCCCTAGCAGTGAATTCTATCCTGACCTTTTTCGTTCAAATGTATAGATAATTGCTCATACTATTTATCACTTCGGTAATCATTTCCATAGCATACTCTACAGTGTATTACTACCATCATTATCATCCATCATAGCAAACAAATCTCTCCCACCCCTAACCCCCTTTTCCTTACCTGTGCAAGCATAGTTGTAGATATTATGCGTGAGGGTGTCCATGATGTTACGGAGTCGTTTCATCAGGATGGAATCGGGTAGACTCTTCTTGAGTGACAACTGGAAGACTTCCAGGAAAGCAGCCAGCGAGTACTGGTACATGCTGTTAATCAGAGCCATCTCAGAGAGGACAAAGAACAGGATGGCTCCACGTTTGGCGGCCGGACGGTAGCCATCGCGAAGCTTGTCAATGTCTATGGCCGTGGCGGCAGCCAGTTTCAGCTTTTCTGTCACCTGTTAGATGAAATTGTCGAATCAACTTTCCACGTCACATCTTACCGTAATTGCTACTCTCAACATGCAAAAGCAAAACAAATTGTCTTACTGGGTTTTGTACAAAAGCACTGCATAGTCAATAGCAGCGCCATTTGAAGATAGGATGATATCTTTTCATTTATAGTATATTTCATATAAGACAAAAACAAACTTAATAATTGAGCATAATAGGGAGGAATCAGATAATTTTAAGTAACCTTTTAAATTCTAGTACACTGTATACTGATATAGCTTTGTGTCAGCAGCACATGAGTTGTCAATACCATCATGCGACAATAGGACATTCAGGTACACCAGTGCTACGGAAGGTGTGGTCACCTAACAGATCATCTAATAGTGCTTACGACAATATTTGTGAAACAATGTCCAGCAAGACAAAGTAATTTTTACCTCAGAAGCTTTAGACTTGGTCTCCTCCAGAGTAGATACTAGCTCTACGTTGTCTAACATGTTACCAGTGGAGGTAGCCAGTTCTCTAAGCAGGGAGTCTTCAAGATCCTTCAGGAGACGTTTGTTATCGCTGGTCTCCTGGATCAGACGTTCTCTCTGCTCCTCCAGCTCCTTTCGCTCAAAGCCTACGATGACACTCAGCAGCTGGTCTTCTAAACCCTGTCAAAATCAAGAGGATTAGATTGTGTATGAGCAAACTGTTGCATATACTGCTTTAATACACAAGTGCATTGTAGGCTTTCTGCAAAATGGACACTACCACCATATATTGTCGATGGCTATAATGTCCTTTTAGCAGTGAGTTGATGACATATGAAACTGTTGAGTTGGTGTGCTCAGAGCCATAAATAAAACCTTCATTTGGAAGTTAAAATACACACAAAAAGTATGAAGCGTCCATTGTCCTTACTTTGAGTGTGACAGTGTAGTTGATGACCATTGCCTTGCCAAAGACAGATGGTGTGTACTTGGGGTTGGCTAGCTTGGTGTCCAGGTAGAGACGGAAGTTTGGATCGTAATCTACCTCCTTATCTCCAAGCATGATGAACTCCCTGCCAGCAGCACCTAGGAAAATATTAGAGGGATAAAATCAGGATAGGGATTAGATTAGAAAACTGATTTATAATAGATTCAAGAGATGCATAATAGCAGACCAGCTAAAGAGTTAAAAAATAATCTTTAAAAGTTATTGTTTGATTTGACTTATAATTGTTCTTTTTCATTTTTGTATGTTCTATCTGTAATACTCCTGTTGTTCTTTAGTGTATAATGCACATGCATTTATGTGATTTCATCTTTTGCACAAGTGCAACTTGAGCATTTGAATTAAAAAGTGGATGTTGTGATATTGTTATTATTATTTATTAAAATGTAAAACACATTAATGAAAGCAATTGTATTGTTAAATAAATTTGTAATACAATATAAGAAAACTGCATTCCTGAAAATTTCAAAACAAATTATAAACGTTTGGTGAGGCGAATATCAATGTTCATTGTCTATACGAGAAATACAAATTCTAATGAAGAAGAGGGATGACTAACTCATCATAATTCAATCATCATAATTAATTTCATTCCAAACCATTGTTGCCATCCATAAAATCTTACTTCTCATGATCTTGGGGACCGATTTCTCAACATGGAATTTCATAAGTTAAATGTCCTTTGGCAAGACATTAATCTACCTTTGCCACTCTCAACCCATGTGAAGTAAGTGGGTAACTGGTAGGAAGAAATTCCTTGATCGATTTACATCCTTATTATGGCCATCTCAGCTACAGCAGGGGTAATAATATGATACTTTGTCTGAAGCGCAGTAGAATATATTTATATAGTAGGTGCGCTATATAAATGGACCTCTTATTATTATAATGCCTTTAAAGGTTAAAAGAGTTATGTCCAAAGAGAATACTTTTCCAAAAACTAAGATAATCTCTCTGCAGTAATGCTTATAGTTCAACTTCTACATACGTGTGTAAGGGTTGTAGTAGGCAAAGGCAAAGCACTCACCTTTGATGTTCTTCTCAAGGACGTTGTCAATGACAGGATCAATGTACTCGTCCACATCTTGGAAGAGGAAAGGGAAGCCATATTTGATGGCCAGCTCAAGCTGCTTCAAGAAGTCTGGATCATTGAAAGTGCACACCTACAAAACAAAAGGGAAATACTGCTGTTGCATCTGATGTCACTCTGAAGATATAGCAAATTAAGAATGCTCATAAGTACCACCTCTTTAAATGCACAACTTTCTAGGCCTTAAATGATTTAACACTGAATTTCAAGCTGAATGTGCAGGCGGCCAAGGCACATGCAGCGGAGAAGGCCAAGAAGGAAAAGTATTTTATTACTTTGAATTTGATAAAACAGCAGCTGTAATCACATACAATGGATACATTAAAAATGAATGCGATGAACTGAAAAGTACTGGCTCCCCACAATGATGACAAATTGTTATACATTCATTAGTCTCAGCACATATGCATTAGTCAGAACATTAATTATTTTTTGTCTATTGTCGTCTAGATTACATAATACAAGAATAGGTACAGTCAAACCTGCTTTAGTGACCACCTGTCTACAAAGACCACATTTTTTGTTTCCCTTGAAAATGGTTTCTCATTGAAACATATACTAAAGGAACCTGTCTACAAAGACCACCTGCCTACAAAGACTTTTACTGTATATGATATTGATGTATCATCAAAAAGCCAGTACATGTATATCTTGTAAAGTTAGGTGATACAATTCCTCTGCTGTAGGTGCTTATGCGTGTGACTTTAGAAAGAGATCGTAGTCGGTCTCTGGGTCATACCTTGAGATTGTTAGGTTCTTCTTTCTTCTTGATCCAGTTAAGAGCCTGCTGCTGAGGATCAATACAGAGAGGGAAACGACTGGCTCTAGTAGTCAGGATACCATTCTGAATAGACAGCTCATCTGGAGGTAAGCCTTCCGATCCCCATCTTAGATAGAACATACAGAGCGATATGTTAATGACTGTCATGGGAAGGACCCCAAAGTTGTTAAGATGATCATAGAGACCAATCAAAGTCTTAAATTATTGTGAGCACCATAACTGAAATCAAAACAACAATCAAGTTTTGTTTTTCCAGAGCATGCCTCTTTGTTAGATTTTTGACATTACCATCAACAATAGAACAATGCATTATCCTCCTCCTTTTCCTCACCCTTCCTCCTCATCCTCAAGATCACCACAAGCACATTGTTATAATAAGCATAATCACCATCATCATCAGCATAGTCATCAATAGGCCCATCATCATCACTGTCTATCATCATCATCATAGTTATCATCATCATCATCATCATCATCATCATCATCCTCATCCTCATCATCATCATCCCCATCACCATCCTCTTCCTCATGATAATTTTGACTACCAATCACACCATTCAATATCATCATAATCATCATCATCATAGTCATCACTAGGCCCATCACCATCACTGTCTATCATCATCATCATAGTTATCATCATCATCATCATCATAGTTATCATCATCATCCCCATCACCATCATCCTCTTCCTCCTGATCATTTTGACTACCAATCACACCATTCAATATCATCATCATCATCAACATCATACATACATTTTTTTTATATAGCACAAAATCCAATATTGCTCAATGCGCTTTCTATGAAAAATGAATGCTAAACAGACAAAAAACAAAATAGGAAAAGAACAGACATCGATTTCATAATTTTCATGATCATCATCAAACTGGTGCAACCACAAATATCCAGTCAACAAAATGGATTCAAAGGCATAGCTTAATGTAACCCTTACTTGCTGATCTCGACATCATCGGTTAGAAGATTCTCTATTTTGAAAGGGTCACTGATGGGGATCTCCCTCTCGCTGATGTCCTCCTGCCAATCATGGTACACCATCTGATCACGGAAGTCCCAGGTGAAGGCACCCACGTAACTCAGGAAGGCGGAGGACACTAGGCAGTCACCAAGGAGACGGATGCGGCGCTGACGCAAATCCTCCAGATCCTTGGTCCATCTAGAGTAATCAGGAATGATACCTTACTGTGAACACTGAAAAACTTTTTTTTTAAACGACTCTTGAAGAGATCGCTCTAAAAAATTAAATACTAAATATAATTAATATTCTATTCTTAAAAGAGAGAGGGGTATAGAAACTCACATTCATTAAAATATTCACAAGAGGATAACAGAATTTTTCTTCTTTTTCTGATCAAATCTTATTATGCCACCATACAAGCCATAAATGTTCCCCCCCCCCCCACTGTTAATCTCGATCCAATTTTATTCTGTGACATTTCTAATCAACAATACATGAACCCATTTCGAACCTCAAGAAGGTACAGCTCTTTTTGTCGAAAAAGTTTAATGCTATATCATAAAGTGGGTGGTTCAAAGGGCCTACATCAATGATACCATATTAGCAAATCCACAAAAGAAAATTTGTTTCCCTCTCTTTTTTAGAAGTAAATCAATAAATACAGAGGAGAGATTAAAACGCTACTTCCAAACAAGGGGGGTGTTTCACAAAGATCCTAAGTCGAACTTAACTCTAAGTAGGACTTCAAAATTATGGAAAGCCATTAGCATCTATGAAAATGTTTGGTAAAAGTTATTTTGAATGGCATAAAATGTTGATTCAAATCATTCATATTTTCACTTACCGGTATCAAGGAGATGTCATGTTCTTGATGTGGAATTTATAAAAAGTCTAAATACTTGAATTTTCGCGTTTGAATATATTTTATTGTAAGGCTACCAATGGCTCTCCATAATATTTAAGTCCAAGTTAGAGTTAAGTTCGACTTAAGATCTTTGTGAAACACCCCCCAGAGGTGAACGAATTCTAAAATGCCCACCTGACATTCTCCGAACCGAGACCAGAGATGAGTTTATCAGCGGCGATAAGACGTCTCTCCATGATCTCGGCTTCTTCTTGGAGGGTCTTCTTTTCTGACATGGCATTCTCGTACTTCTGGCCCAGGTCCTTGAGTTCCTGTTCCAAGGAGTTCACCTCGGCATTGATGCGGTCCAAGTCCCTCTTGGCCTGGAAGAATGTCTTCTCCAGTTTGGCCACCTAACAAGGGGGGAAAGAAAATTTGATACAGTTTACTTTTCAATGAAACATGTCAAATGGTTCAGTATTTATTCTCTTCAACCCCTTCTGTTTTTGAGTAGTAAATGCTACCCAATTATGACTTGAACAATGTGTTTGAATTAACAATGGCTAGGTTTTTTATCGTCCTGGAACAAAAAGCAGACACAGTCACAATTAAGTCTACTATATGATACATTATACCTTATTTTACAGTGAAACAGAGTGTTTTATGTCAAAATCTAAATGAACTCTAATATTATATTTGCATTTTTTTTAAAGCTTGCCAGAAAATGTTTACAGCTGATCAAGGTAAGCATACTTACAAAATTGTCATAAACATTTGACAATGCATGTGCAACATCACACTAAAATAAACTACATTGACTTGATCTATTGTAAATAACTAATTGTAATTTTTATTGACTAACATCATGAAAGACTGCTTTTTAACCCTAATAGCTCATTGTGCACAAAGTGCTTAATTAAATAATATGGGCCCCATTTCACAAAACTTGTCATCAGTGACAAATGACAGTTTTTGTTATAAGCTAGTGAAATCCTTGCTTCTGATTGGTTATCAGCAGATTTGTCCCCCATTTTTTGTAATTTGTCATTGAAAAAAGGCTTTGTGAAACAGGTCCTTGATTAGCCTACATGTTAGCTCTTTACCTTTTCTCTTTTGGGTTTGATTTCTCTTGCTACAGAGCAATAACCAAGTACAGCAGTGACAAACTTGAAGAGACCTGCCCCAGCAAAGGAGACAGACTTCATATCTTCGTAGGTGGTGTCTAAATCCTTTAAGAAGTTCCTCACAGTCTTCACCTGTTGAATAGCAATAAAGTAATGTAAAGTTGAATACATGATATTACATCAAGGTTGCACCTGGGGCAATATATTGAAATTGAAGAAACAGAGGGGTCCATAAATACCATCATGATCATGATCATTATCATCATGATCCTCATCATGATGATCACCATCATCATCATCATCATCATCATCATCATCATCATCATCATCTATTGAAATAAGGAAATGGAGGGGCTCATAATTACTGGTGGTCAATGTCCTCATCATCTTCTTCCTCCTCCTCCTCCTCTTCCTCATCCTCATCCTCATCCTCATCATCATCATCATCATCATCATCATCATCATCATCATCATCATCATCATCATCATCATTACCCTCAAATATTATGAGGTGGACATAATAAATGTAAAGATAAGTAAACTAATTGCAGGGCCCTCAGGGAGAACAGTATTAATACTGATGAGGCTACTCTGGGTAAACAATTATTATCATTATTATAATTTACAGAAGGCATCATGACTTCTGTTGGCAGTAAAGGATGAGAGCTAAACATACCTGTGTCTGTGAGATACCGTCTACATCCAACTCTTGGAGTGACTTGAGGAAGTTGCCCTCAGCCATCATACCCTTGGCTGACTTCCAGGAGACTTCTCGGATACCACGCAGCACCACGATGCACTCACACACCATCTGTACAGCCTTGGGAGGCTTGGCAAAAGCCCTGTCGAGAAAGGGCGGAGAGAATCATTTCATCAAATACCTTTGAATGTATAAAGCCCGCCACACACTGAACAATCCAACTACATTCTGATTTGTGGGAAAATTTGCAATAGCATTAGATATTAATATTCAAACATATTACATCATAATGATTAATAGTCACATGAACAATAAAACAAAATATTTTGGGCATTGCAAGCTTACTTGTAGGAGGAAAAGCTAAATCGGCTCAGAATCGTAGCAACGTCCAACCAGTAGTGCAATTGTCTACGATTTGAAGCCGATTCAGCTTTTATTCTGACTACAAGATATAAATATCCACAAATTCTGGTAGTCTGGTAAAGATTTCCATATCTAATGAAATTGTGATTTCTTTAAAAGTCGGATTGCAGTTGAATCGTAGAGTGTGCATGTGGCTTTAGATATAAGATATGATATACTCTAGGGCTACAAAGTAATACAATAATAGCAGGGCTCTTCCTTAACTTTTTATTTAAGTTATCTTTCAGTCAACCTGGACATGTGCTTAAGACAAGAAAAATAGGACTCTTAGGTTGCCCTAGAGAATTTTAGGTTGTCAATGGTGTCTGGGCAACTGCTTACTTTGAGCTCTGAATAGCTTCATTTATAATTCTAGCTCTGGCCAAACTGCCCTGCAAAGTGCCTTATAAATAAATTTTTTTTAAATGTAATCAAAAAGTTGTTTGTGTTACCATTCTCTTACCTGATTTCTGTAACGGATGATTTATCCAGATCTGACAGAGCTTCTCTAGCAGCTGCCAGAGCTGGCATGGCTTCTGCCAATGATTCCTCAGCATCTTGCTGTAGATGTATAATAACAGTTACAACATATGTGTCATGGCTTCACATTCAATATACATGTCTGTACACCATATCATTCGCTGAGAGCCAATTGTCAGGTTCGTTCACATCTGACAAGATGAACTGCCAAGGTTTACCTTGGTGTTTTTTGCATCAGGACATGAGCACAATATGCTTCACATTTCTTTAATTATCTAACAAATATGTAAAAATCAATTACATCCGGCAATGACACGAAAATAAGAACCAGGGCCGGTATTCAATTAAATAATAAAGTCAGAAATAAGAGTATTTTACTGAGTTTTCGGCTTAGATTAAATACTTGGCCAACTTTGGTATTCAGTTGATGCTTCTGGCCAAGTATTTTAACCTAATTTTAGACAGCTCCATCATAGCATTGATTGGCAGGCTTATGGTTATCATCATAAGCTACGCACAATTATATTATTGCGCATTCAATGCGATGCGTAAATTGCGCATTACTGTCGATTGACCATGTGATGTCGCAATGCTTATCAGTAAATATTATGCCGTAAAGTCGGCTTGCGAAAGTAATTGCTTAAATGTGATCTGAATACGAGTTAAGACATTAACTTAGCTCAGCCAAACGCTAAGTAAAATTTTTATTTAAACAAAGTATCGAATTGAATACTTGAATGGTTATTATTTTTTTTACTTGACTTGTTCAGATATTACAGATTTATCGTAATTTTAATGAAATGAAGAAGTTTGGCACTCCATAAAACAGTGGTCAAAGTTTTCACACTTCAACCTGGAGAAATAATGGTATGGTTTTAGGAATACCAGCCAGAATCTGGAAAAAATACAGATAATACCTAAATCATTTATACCCTAACCAAGTTTAGTAATAATTTAAGTATGTGTAAAACTGATTTGTTCCAATTTACGCTTCTAGAAAATGGTACCTATTCAAGCTTACATCTTAAAGTATTCAACAAAGTTCAACTAGTTCATCATCCAATATACAAGGCCACAAGGGGCATGAATATTTGAGTTGTTAACTGTATATGTCTTACCTTTTCTACTTTGATGACTACACTCTGAACCTCAATTTCTTTTCCCTTGGACACAGCGAATGACTTCTTCTCGGTGGCCTGTGCGGTACGGGTAGTGATTTCCTCCAGGAGAACCTCACAGGCCTCGTTCTTCTCCTTCAGGACAACCTTCTGTACGGCTAGCTTCTCGTTGAGTTCGTTCAGCTGGACGCTGGCCTCGACAAGCTTGGACATACCGCCCTCTAGACGCTTGCACTGTGGGAGGAGAAAGGTTAAAGGTCATGTATATGATTCATGGAAACATAACACACTCAACATGCACCAGAAATTGGTAGGTTCAGAGTCAGGACAACCTTCTACAGCTTCTGCTGCACTGCTCATTGAGTTCATTGAGTTGGACCCTGACCTTCACCATCTGGGCCATACCATCCTTGAGACGTGTGCACTACGGGAGGTGAAGAGTTAAGGTTCATGTCATTGATGCATGATAACATACTGATGACCAATTGTTATTACATGGTGCTTTTTCCAAATATTTAAAAGAATGCTTCAATGTACATTATCATGATCATTGGAGGCTATTGCAGTTCTGCAATTTGTCAAAACAGCACACACTCTCCCATTCCTGAAAAACATCCCATCCCACATTTGCATCCATCTATACACCTGGGTAGAGAGAAAAAATGGTAATAAACTGCCTTGCTTTAGGCCGTAATTGCATTATAACACATCAGTATGGCAATTTCTACAAGGTATAGCCACAGACTTTGTTTAAAACAAAATATATTTATTAGATATATATATTCACATATCAATTTTAAAATGTATTTAGAAGATGAGTATTAACACAATATATCCTAAGAATCAGCTGAGAGCCAGAAGGACTTTAATCCATATACTTTAATTTATATACTTTAATCCATATAAATTTAATCCAAATACTTTAATCTGTATACTTTAATCCATATACTTTAATCCATATATTTTAATCTATATACTTACATCCATAAACTTTAATTTGTATACTTTAATCCATATACTTAATTCCATATACTTTAATCCATTTAGTTTAATCCATATGATTTAATCCATATACTTCAATCCATATACTTTAATCTATAATACTTTAATCCATACACTTTAATACATATACTTAATTCCATATACTTTAATCCATATACTTTAATCTATATACTTTAATCCATATAACCTAATCCATACACTTTAATACATATACTTAATTACATATACTTTAATCCATATACTTTAATCTATATACTTTAATCCATATACCCTAATCCATAATTATACTATTATATAAAAGTTAACATCCTCCTGGCTCTCAGCAGACAATACTAAGAAAAAGAGTGTTACCTGAGAGAGAATGTATTCATCCTTCTCATCCAGCAGCTTGAGGTATGTATTGATGAAGTCCAGGTAGTTCTTGGGTGTCACATAATTATTCCTACGTAGCTTGAGAGCAAACTGTTTGCTGTAGTCACTCACAGACTGGTGCACAAACACAACATGGTCTACCACGCTGGTACGCTTGTCATCCGGAATGCTCTTCACCTGTACATGAGATGAAAGAAGATTGGTAAGTAAGTGGTATGCTACAAACAAAAATCAGTGGCTTAGTGAAATGCAGTGTTAGGTAAAGATGCATTCAGAATGCAAAAGGCATAATCGTTGGTGATGCATTTAAAAGTGTAATCCAACTTAAATAGGTGTATGACAATTTATATATTGTGATAGCAGGGATACATACTAGCCCTCAATATAAATATTATGGTCCCTATGCATTATAATTATGATTTTCAACAATTTTGCCCTATCCTTGTCCTTTTGTGCTGTTACATTTCGCTAGGCTACTTAAAACATAATTATGCATACACAAATGAATGTAAGCACCTTTTGTTTATTGGAGCTCATTTTGGATATTCTACGTTTAAAGTGTGTTGTAGAAAGGGATGATTTCAATATTCTAAATTCTTTCCCCAATCAGGCTTACAAAACAATATGGCTCCCCTATCTCCTGTATTATACATGTATATGCTGACAGAATCACTAAAAAGAAGAAAATGCAAGAAATACATCAAATTAATCAAGTGACGTTAACTATTGGATATGATATAATTTTTATATGCATTTACGATGGTTTCATCCCAAATTATCTCTGGCTCATTTGATACACAGCAGATTTTTGCTTCGTACAGAGATAATGTGGTCTTTGCCAAATTCAAATGTTATCAAGAACACAAATGAAGTATTCACTCAATGTTTTATAGGTGATACAACGTAAACAATCATAGCGACTCTTTCTTATAACTTACATCTTCATGGCCGAGGAACACGGTAGCCACCGCTTCCAGGGCTTGCTTCGGCCAGGCCATGAACCAATCGATGCTGCAGTTATTGACCAGGCCCGGGAAGTTCCTGCAGCGGGTGCGGAGGGTGTCTCCTACGGGAGACATGGCTAGGACCACGTGGAGGTTGTTGATGCTCTTGGTGATGAAGTACTGCCAGATGGCTTCTCGGATAGGTGGATAACCTTGTTTGGTGGCTTCGTCTCGCATCTGACCAAATAAAAAAGACAGGAAACATATGCATATGAGATTTGTTCAGGCATGTCATCAGATCTCATTATGTGTACCTTGGGGACTGACCTTTCACATTACCATTCAATAAGTGCATTTGGAGATTGAATCCTGGATTATTCTTGGGGCACACTAGAAATTTGACCACTTGACCAACTCATATCCATGTCAGAATGTTGGTTCAAAGTCCTATACAATCTTTATGGTCGTAGCACTTACACTCTCATAAGGCTCACAAAGATAAAGACAAGAACAATAAAGATGAGAGAAGGACTGAGGGAAAGAGTTGAAAAAAGGGGGAAACAAAGTCGACAAAGACTACACAAAGTCATTCCTATATATTTATAATGATTATAATTCTGTGATAAATTGTACATGAAGCAATTAAACTGAAGTCCAAGACACCTTTGTATCTGTTTATCATAACGCTGACATAGTGATGCCATTATAATCAGCTAAATTTGTCACAGAAAATTTTGTTGCAAATTGAACAACATCAAGTTTACTAACAAATATCGTTCTAGGCTAAATTTGCAATGCAGCATTCCAATGAAAGTCTAAACTAGATGGAACTTCAACTGCGCGCAGTCGATGATGCCTCCGCCATAGAGCAATTTTACAAACCAAAATGGAAGCAATTTTTAAAATTCAAGTTTGATTGTAATCCATCTGTTGGTTCTAATGATAACGCGATCACGAGCTATTTTAGGATACATAATGAGCCCTGTGACCTTTGACCTCGTGACCCCAAATCTAATCAGTTCATTGGCTCTGCAAGATACATACATGACCCAAGTTTGGCGGTAATCCATCAATCGGTTCTTGAGATAATGTGATCACAAGCTATTTTGCATACATAATGAGCCCTGTGACCTTTGACCTCGTGACCCCAAAATCTAATCAGTTCATTAGCTCTGCAAGATACATACATAACCCAAGTTTGGCGGTAATCCATCAATCGGTTCTTGAGATAACGCGATCACGAGCTATTTTTGCATACATAAAGAGCCCTGTGACCTTTGACCTTTGACCTCGTGACCCCAAAATCTAATCAGTTCATTAGCTCTGCAAGATACATACATGACCCAAGTTTGGCGGTAATCCATCAATCGGTTCTTGAGATAACGCGATCACAAGCTATTTTTGCATACATAATGAGCCCTGTGACCTTTGACCTTTGACCTCGTGACCCCAAAATCTAATCAGTTCATTAGCTCTGCAAGATACATACATGACCCAAGTTTGGCGGTAATCCATCAATCGGTTCTTGAGATAACGCGATCACGAGCTATTTTTGCATACATAATGAGCCCTGTGACCTTTGACCTTGGACCTCGTGACCCCAAAATCTAATCACTTCATTAGCTCTGCAAGATACATACATGACCCGAGTTTGGCGGTAATCCATCAATTGGTTCTTGAGATAACGCGATCACGAGCGGGACGTACGTGCGTATACGCGCGTACGGACGGACGGACAACCAGAAAACATAATGCCTCCGGCTACGTTGTAGCGGAGGCATAAAAACGCTACATTATCACTTTACCAAAAGAAAGTTTCATGTTTCCCAAAGAGATAAATCATTTCTGCATCTTGACTTACCTGTCCAACTATCCCTTCCTTCTCATCATCGGCAAAGAGAGCTGGCACCATTCCGGATGTCAACATGTTGTTGATGAGCTCAAGGAAACCTAGTGGACAAAGATAAAAAAGAATTATTTTTTTACTAAATATTATATTGAAGTCTCACTAGCTGTGCCTCTAGAGATAAGGAATTGCATAGAATGTTTTGTTCCATCGTAGGTAGATTAAAATAATTATTCTTTTTGGAGAAATGGCAGTGAGCATGGCATACAAACACTGCTGGTCAAGCTGGAATGTTAATATTTCACACATTACGTAAGTCAATTCAGGTCACTATAGTGATGAGACTAGTGATGAGAGTAGACTCAGGAGATGGTTAGAGTCTGATGTTTTTGTTCACCTTAAACATCACACATATCTCACTCATTACTCATAATACAGTGAATTCACAATACACAGCGCCATCTAGCGACACCAGTGTTAAGTCCATTTCACGTATTGCATTATGGAAAAAAGTCTACAAAAATATCAGCTGTGGCATTGTTATATATCTTAGGAGATAAGGGGATTCAATCAGAGTTTTTTGGTGGCGATGGTTTTAAAAGCCTATCCAGGGGAAAAATTTTGCACCGATTCCAAAAATTCACCCTACTCAAAACACTTTGGTCATTTTTATAAATGTTAATTTGCTGCGCTGCACTGGTTGAAAGAAGTCGACCCCCGAGCTGAAAAATTGGCCTGTTGAGGCTTGCCGGTGGGGGCGCAGTTAATTGTAAATCCATCCTATTCAACCTTTCTCCACTTCATTCACTGGTTGTATTACTACAAAACATGAAAATGGTGATGGAAGATGACCATCGCAAACCTACCTTCTTGTGCGACATGAGCGTCGGTGAAGAGGAAAGAGACCTTCTTGTTCTCAATGCCCAGTTTGTTGTAAAGAATCTTCAGATCTTCCCTGAAGTTGTTCTCATCATAGCCCCTGCTCAGTGTGATCTCAAAGACCTCACAACCAGCCGTGAAGGAGGCCAGCCTGGTTAAACTCTGCTTACCACTTCCACCTGCGGACAAAACACAAACATCAACGATGAATTTATGACCATAGTGCTCAACCATCGATGCTTAATGACTTGGAAGCACTTCTTTGTTTTTGTTTTTGTTTTCAAATGAAAAATAACCAAAAAATTCATGATGATATATTACTTGGTTTCTGTCTTGTATGACAGATTTGGGTGAAAAGGAGGTTACCTATTAGACAACTACTGTATGCAACAATATATAACAATGTATCTATCTATCTATCTATGTCCCATAGCTTGGAGGCCATTGGGGCAACAACGAAATGGACCTTGAGACACCGATTCTCCATAACTTCCTGTCTTCAGCTGTTCTTGTTAGCTGCTCAATGTAAGTGCTGTGCAAATTGCAATTAAATTCCTTCTCGTCCCAAACTCCAAACTATGGTCTTGGAAATAAGGAAGCCTGAATTTCAGCTTTTGTCAGTGCCCTAGTGCCAAAGGGCCCTTGGGTAAGGCAATCATCTGAAATGACTTAATCCCCCAGGAAAGACTGTGGGTGGAAGGTTCCCTAAAGCTTTCTTGCAAATATTTACTTATTTGTTCTTTATAACTTAAGTAAAAAATCAACATTCTGTCATTAAATAATTAAATGAGCACACTGTGACAAAGATGGAAGGGGAGAGAGCGTGAGAGAGAGAGAGAGTGAGAGAGTGAGAGAGACGGAGAGAGAGAGGATAAGAGAAAGAGAGAGAGGTAGAGAGAGGGAGAGGGAGGGAGGGAGGGGGAGGGAGAGAGGAGGGGGAGACACAGAGAGAGAGTCTAACTTACCAACTCCAACAAGAAGGGCATGACCTTGATCCATCCTGATGACCCTATGAACCCGGGTCAAATGGTCAAGGGCATCGTCAAAGAGAACCAGGTTCATTGGGGTATTACTGTCATTGTACTCTTCAAGAATCTACATTCAATGAGCAAAGAGAAACGAGGAAAGTGTGATTAATTCTCTTATACTATAGGGTTCAGTATGCATGATGTCAAATTTCCATACTTTTTTAAAATTGAAACACGGTTATGGAAATTTAGAAACTATACTGCAAAAGTGACAAATATCCTAATTATCTTTCATAATACAGGAAAGAAGAATGCATATTGTCTGCTTGGAACTGGAAAGGCATTTTTAAGTTTACTGCTATTGTTTGTTTGTTCTGATCTTGACCATACTTTATAATGTGATGGACCATAATGTGAAAAGAAAGAAAAAGAAATAAAATCAACAAACAAAACAAACAAACACTCAAACAAACAAATGAACAAATAGATACATACACAAATAAGTAAGATAGAAGTTTACCTCTTGGAAGAGTGCCTTAGCTGCATCATAATCCTGTATGTCTTCATAGAGTCTGGCTTCTCCTCCGTCTAGAGCTGTACGGTAGTCCCCATATAGTAGAGGCTCACGCATGGCGTTCGTTATGCTCACGGAAATGCTCGTCTATAATATTTTTAATCATTTCCTGGTAGACAAATTATAGAAAAGGTAAACAGTTTAGAAGAAAACATTTCGGATGGAAATATTTTAAATGGAAAAGCATGCACCTCTTGGAGGATTTAATAATGACTTCAGAGGAAACTTGAACAATGAATCATAAAAGTTTAACTGAATAACAAACACATAGCCTCCGATATGTATTCTTGTTAGTTTGCTGATAATTTGCCAGTCTGAACAACTCACCTACTGCGTGACAAACAGGTCAGATTTACGGTGAGCTAGTTTTGCTCAAAATATTTCATTACTAGGGCTCAAGAAAAGGTGTAACTGACAGCATACTTTGCTACTGAGACATACTTGTAAGGGTGGTGAGACATCACATCATGCATCTTAGACACTCACAATGACAAACATGAAAATGTCAAATCGTACCTGTACAAGATCTTTATCGTGCTGGTTGATGAGACGATCGTGGAACACCCTGAGGCACTCATTGCGCCACACTCGGATGAAACTCTTGGGGTCGGAGAAACGATCGGGGGTTGTCAGCAGCATGCCTTGACTGACCCTTGACAGGTCACGAAGGTTGAAGATGTAATGGAACTTGGATGGGGTAGGGGGTAGGTCCACTACAATAACCTGATGTGGAAAGGAGAAACAGATGCAAGATTAATCTATTCATGGGAAAACGAACCAACATGACTTTTCTGACACTTTGTTACCGTATAAAGTCTTTTGAGTCAGCAAGAAGAAAATACAAGATGTAGATGAACTCTATAAGACCTCAATCTAAAGTCAGATTTTTGTATTTGATTTTGTTAATACATTTTCTTAGATCATTAATTCACTGATTTTTTTCTTTCATGTTTTACTTAGATTAATACACATGATTTGAAATTTAAAGAAAAACTGTCAGGAGAATAACACAACAGCAAGCCAATAACCAAATTTATTTTACCCTGTACAGGTCAAGCGTGGCTTGAGTTATCTTGGGGGCTAGTTTCTGGATGCTATCTTCAAACGGTTGAAGATGGCCAGCCAAGATGGAGGAATAGATGTGATTCAGGGTCTCCTCCGAGGGGAAGGTGATGTTGAAGGAGCAGAAGAGAGAGATGAAACGAGGATCCACCTCATTCCTACCTCCTCCAGCCTGGTGGATGAGAAAGACAAAAAGGATGACGATAGAAAATGGAGTCATATTTCAGACGGATGGACAATATAAAAACCACAATTATAAATACCACTTACACGTGTGTGTTCTCAAATTTGTAGGATCTAGTCAATAAATGAACAAAATATTTGTCCATTTTATTGCACTACCTTGAATTTCACTTGGTATAGTCTGGATATGGGAAAAATTTGTTGCTTTGAGTTTGTAATACCAGCATTGAAACATTTTCCAATCATGAATTTTTTTAACCATATACGTATTCTTTTTTTTTTCTTCTAGCAGAAACATCATTTTATATGATGATTCATCACAACTAGCTGTTTGATATCTACTGTAAAGAGAATAAACCCAAGTTTATTATAGACTCAATTATTAACAAACAAGAAAGACAAGCTGTTTTGACCTCTAGGCATCTGATCTTATATTGTCTCTCTACACCCAGGAGTAGAAGAGGAACACTCAATGGAGAGTCTGGGTAATAGCTTTCCAGATTTTAATCAGTAATCCTTCCTACCTTGCCCATTGAAGCCAAGAAGCCAATGTCTCTGATGTACTTCAGAATCAGGTCCTTCCCTCTGTCGTACATACCACCCTTCTCCAGCAACAGCTTCAGAAGTGCGATGGGCTGCTGCGTGCCATACTCGTCCACCTGTGGCATGTTCATATCGTCCATGAAGACGAGCAGGCGTCGGCCGGGAGGCGGCCCATAGGTGTCCTTGGTGCGCTTCTCAACGTTGGCTTCCAGGTTACGCTGGACGTCCATGGAGGTGGTCCGAGATGAGAAGTTGATGGACAAGATCAACTGTGGAGGAGAGGGGTATGAAGATTGGTTTAAGAAGTGTTACCTCAGAAGGTCCATATAGATGAAGAAATGCGTACAATTCCTTGTCACTTTGTGATATTTTTTTCTTTTGCTGTTGTTTCTTTTTCAATGCAATGAGATCTAGCAACATCCATGCATGTAAAAATGGTTAACATTCTTAAATCTGTAGGAACTTATTTCTATCAACAATCAAAATGATAATATAAATCTCTTCTTATTACCAAGTTTTTTTTGCTTCACCACCGTGAGATATTATCGCATAATTTCCATCATCCTGTAAATCAGTGTAAAGTTCTACATAACTTTCTATTTAAAACACATAATGCCAAATGCAACTGACATTTGCAATCAATCATTATCCTTGAATTTGGTATAATTCATGGATTTAATGATATTTGAATATTAATGGTTATGTTATACATAATGTAAAACTGTAATAATGAATTTTGTTAGTTTCTAAAAAGTCTTTTAATGTCAAGTTTGCTTGACTTCAAAATGAACAAAGTGGATTTTTTAAAATTTGTTCATTCATTTATTTATTTAATATCACTTCATTTATGATTCCAGACTTTCATGTACATCAATATGACAGAATTACTGCATAATTAGAAATAAAGGTGTGTTTTAGTTTTGTTATGTTGAAGTTAAGAATGGGAAAAGAATCAATGAAAATGGATATATCTTTGACTAGAACAGCAGTTGTTGTCATTGATTTGAGTAGAGTAGTTGTCACAGTTTGAATACATTAAATGACAGACTTTTGCCAGTATATATATATTTATATACTGCATCAAACATTTATTGGTTTTTGACTGGTTGAGAGCTTGTCACGTGACCAGAAATATTTCAACTATTTTAATGTTGCTCTGAAAAAGTACTATTTGGGAGTAGAGGTACTATATGAGAGTACTATTTGGGGGTTGACATTTTTTTTTTTTCAATTTGAAATTTTTATTTTATTTTTGTGTATTTTTTAAAAATCTAATTATTTTTATTGTTATTTTTATTCTTTTTTCAATAAAAATTGTAATTTTTCAATTTTTCCCTAAAAATTGTAAGTTTTTAATTTTTTTTTTAAAGATAAATTTTTGATGCAGGATATAAAACAAATATACCATGCCTTCTTTTCGAGGTACTGGTTAAAACTATGGGCCCCGGTGACTCCAAAAGTACCATTTGCTTCGGGGCTGCGCCCCTCAGCAAAAAGTACTATTGGAGTCACCTCTTGCACATAGTTTTAACCAGAACCTCTCAAGACAGTGTATATTTGTATATTATATATATATGTACATGTATAAGCATTTAAATAAACAGAGAAATCTACTAAAAAGGCTACATGTAAGCTACATCTAGTGTTTCAAAGAAATTGAAAAGAATAATCTGATAGAGCAAGAGATTCAACATTTATGTAAGCAGGTAACAATGTGAAGCTAAGTAACATAAAATAAGATTATGTTCAAATTATGTATACTTTGCATAGATGTACATGCTTGCATTTCCTTTGATTTTTTTATGGTATGGTATGGTGAAATGGTACAATCACTTCATCCTAATATGAAATGATTGTTCTCTCAAAATATCAGTGTTTCCCCCCCCCAAAAAAAAAGAAAACAGCACAATATATACATGTTCACTAGCAGCTACAAATATAAAAGTCTAAGTATATCACCCAGATAACAGTTATTGAACAAGTTTATGTGTGATCAAGTCATCAATATAGCCTTGATGTACAACACTAAACAAAACTGAATTGCATATAAAAAGTACAATCAAACCTGTCTATAGCGACCGCCCAAGGGAAACACAAAAAGTGGTCTTTGTAGACAGGTGGTCTTTTAGACAGGTTCCTTTAATGCATGTTTCAATGGGAAACCTTTTTCAAGGGAAACAAAAAATGTGGTCTTTGTAGACGGGTGGTCACTAAAGCAGGTTTGACTGTACATATATTACAATACTATGCTATCTACACTTGTACATACAATATACATTCATAAATATATAATATATAATATATATGACAATTAGTTTAATTGATATATATCTAACATGATAATGAATGCAATGACATTCAATTCAGCAGTGCAACTTCTATATTGCCAGTATTGTCTTACTCACTGTCTTCAACTTAAGACGACCATAACTCTCAGTTTGTGGCTCTTTCTACAAAGTAGCCAACATCAATTGAAATAAAGAGGAAAGGAAGCCAGAGATGATTAGTAGAAATACAAAGATGATAGAAAGCATCCCTCATCAAGAAAATGGGGAATTCAGAATGTAGAAGCAAACCATTAATTCATAAAGTAGAGTAAAAGAAGAATTTAGTGTTAGGCATATGAGGACACAAGAAATTATTAGGTATATTTGTAAATATAATTTCTACGATCTCCATCGTTTGAATAGAGGAAACATCATCAATGAAAAGTCAAATTAGTACAGTAGGAAGAGTAATAGGATATATCATGAAATATAAAAGGAATCTTAACGTTACAAACAGAAGAGAAAAAAAGTCTGAAGTTATTATTTCATTGATAATTGCAGGACTTATTTTTTATTTCTAAGTAGCATAAGCATGAATTTCGCAAATAACATTAGAACATAGCAATCTCTGGCAAATCTAGTCGGATCTTCTGGTGCATTGAAAACACAGTTTTAAGCTCTCTTTAAACAAGAAGTAATTGAAATATTAAATGTTATTGTGGAATATGGTCAAGTCCAAGATTACACAATAAGAATCCTTCATACAAAATAGGAATGGCTGGCTGCTACAAGAAAGACTTGGGAACTTACATGGCTGTCCTGGTCCAGATTCCGAAGGAAGTCTTGGATGGTTGCAGTCTTAGAGGTACCAGTGTCACCGACAAACAAGACAGGTTGCTTGACAGACAGCATCTGTTCCAAGACCCAGGTGTTACGCACAGTGTCGACAGTGGGTACAAGGATCTCATTGAAACGCTTCTCAGGGTCGTGGACGTACTTGGGAACGACTCTGGACCATGGAATCCACTGTTTGCGGGAAATGTGGAGAGAATACACACCGTCAAAACCAACAGTCAATCGACATGTAAATCTTTCTCTTGTAAAGCATGACTCAACACTTAATAGGGGTCCAGTGCTCATGAGCGTCAAATATAAATCTGGACAGCAAGAATATTGAAGTCTAAAAGAGGGCTCATGAGTGTAGCCTTCAGTTTCAATATGGACCCCTGTGAAATAGGTGTGGAGCCCTGGGTAAAGTCCTATGAGGTTAATTGTAAAAATCTGTGCTACAGTCAATGAAAGTTCTGAGGAGACCTTCCTCCTATCAAATGCCATTTCAAAAGGACATCTCAAAACTTGGATTAAATCATTTCAAATCAAAGATCAATTCTAATCATCTTAAACACAATCATGAAATCATTACAATCCTCATAACAAGGTGCATGTGATAATTAAACTAAGTATTGACCCATTGCGCAAAAGAGCAAGACGGTTCCTGTATTGAGCCTAGGGGAATAACAGAATCCAATAGTCAACACGTTACAAGTAAAACAACTTGTTATGAAAATGCCCAAAATATTTATTTTCTAACCTTATTCTGCTGCTTATCAAAGAAGTATTGATAGACTGTCTCCAAGACACCAGGTAACTCTCCGGGTCCTGCATCCACGCTCTCATCGGAAATACTTGGCATGGAAGCCAGGCTCTTGATGTAGCTGTCGAACTTGATGCGCCCATCCTCCACAAGGGCCGCACCAAGGGACCAGTACAAGGCCTCCAGGAAGTAACACTCCAGGACATCAGACTCACCCAGTTCCTTGATCAGGAGGGCATCAAGCATCCTGCTCAGTTGGTTCACCTGTAGAAAGAATAGATTCATACCACTGATAATGACCCTCTGCTTGACTTGAGAAATAGGATTTTACACTCAGGCAATATTGTCTGAGGGTAATAGACTGAGATGTATATTTACTATCGTGTTAATCAATAAATTATCTAGGCTTGTTATTTCCAAAGCACTTTGGAAGTGTAAAGGGATGTTATATCATGTGATATGCCCGATACAAAAAAATACCATTACTATTATCACTACTGCTAAGTACAGCTGGAAGATGCTTTACTTACCATATTGAGAGCAGTGAGAGGAACGATCATCTGCAGCTTCTCGCCTTGCTTGCCATCGATGACACCTTCCATAATCATCTCCAGACAACCGGGGACGTACTTGTCAAACAGCCTTGTCAGGTCCTGCTGCTCAGCCTTGTTGGTGCGGGCACTGACCCAGCGCTGCCAGTACGGAAGGTAGCCGAGGTTCTTGGGATCCACATACACCATACCACAGCGGGAGACAGTGGCGGGTGAAGCGTACTGCAGATCCGACACCTGAAGGAGGGATATCAAAATGGTAAATAGTATGATTTTTTTAACCCCTTGTCTACAAAAACTGGGGGTTTCTTGATTAATCAATAAATAGAGAATACCAACTGGTTCACTCTTAATTCAGTTCCAGTCTCCCAATTATGCCTCTGCTTCCTTCATTTGCCTCACAACTCAAAACCATCTTTAGAGTATAAAACACGTAGAGTATAAAACACGCTTGCTTACATTAGTTTTTATCACCTGACGAAGTGTTGCAGCGGCGCACGAAACGTCGTGATCTTTTAGATCCCTTATTGACCACATTGCGAGACAAACGAGAACCCTTCTAGCTCAAAACACGTTTATTTATACAGCCCCAAAATTCTGGAACTCTCTCCATAATGACATTCAACTTGCCCCCTCTCTTAATTCATTTAAGAGGAAATTGAAATTGTTTCTTATACTTCCTTACAATACAAATTAATATCAGTGCTTTGTCAAATCATGTCTTGCCTTCTTTAAATCCTTCCCGTCACGTCTTTTTTTACGCTCTATATGTATCTTACTATAATTATGCTCGATACCCCTGCAATATTTACATCGTGTGCGCTCTCTCACTCTCCTTTCTTCTCCTCTCCACCCACCTCTCCTCTCTTTTTCTTTACTCTTCACATATGCAGCAACATTTTCTATTCTTTCATTTCTCTGTTTCCTTGCTTTATTTTCTGTTGTCTTATATATTTTTCTATTATTATTATACACTTATGTCTTATCTGTCAGTCGTCATTGTCTCTTTTGACCTTTCCAATATTAACCATAAAAGTGTCATAACAAGTTTTTCAAATTACGGATTTATAATTGTATTATTATTCTGCCACTTTTTGGTAATCTATTATATATATATATACAGGTGTATATATATTTTTTTCTTTTTCTTTCAAGTCAATATATTTAGATGTTACAAAAATTATGTTTGTCATTTTTTTTGAGGGATCCACATTTTACAAGCTCTGCTTTTCAGTGGATCCCTCCATTTCCACAGGGCTATCTTGAAAACCTCTTAAAAAAACCATTGTACTGGATATTTATGTATACTTTCTATTTCACAATTCTAAACCATGTAAAATGTATTATATTATTGAATATTGAATTGTATACTGATTTCTTGTCAAAATTACTGTTCTGTTGGAAATGAAAAAAATAAACTGAAACTGAAACTGAAACTAGCGATATTATTTTCGATATCTTTATCAATTCTTTCCCATCTTTCTTTAGCTTATATGAATCTTAAAATTTCTTTTGCATAGCTCCTACGGCCATATCTCATAGCACAAGAAAGATCCGTGATTATGTGCATGATACCAAAGCATTACCCCAAATCTGTTTTTGGTCATATACGATGAACATCTGTAGTATCATGATCATAAGTATTTTTATCATCATACTCTATCATTTGTGTCTAGGCCACCATACATTATCTTAAGCACCTTGATTATCAAGCATAATTACAATTAATGTCTGCATTCAATACTTTTGTACCAAAGCAATGGCATTTGATACATTGTAATTAGGAAAAGTGAATATCAAAACTGTAAAAAGAAAGAAGACCTGGAGGGTGTTTCACAAAGACTAAGATCAACTTTAAGTTGGACTTAACTATGGCAGGCCGTTCATGCCACTGTTTGCTCTCACCATTTACTGGCATTGGTCTCTCAAGGGACGTACAAATCACGGTCACAAATCTACAGAATTTACATTTTTGATAATTCATTATTGAAGGAAAAAACATTATCTAAAGATCATAATGGTGAGAGCAAACAGTGGCATGAACGGCCTGCCATAGTTAAGTCCAATTTAAAGTCGATCTTAGTCTTTGTGAAACACCCCCCTGGTATGAAAATGCTGGCTATCAGCACAAGACTAACCTCAAAGAGCAGAGCGCAGTGCTTCTGAAGACGGATTCTCTCTCCATTAGCCAGAGTCAGAAGCCTATTGTCGTCCATCACAGAGTTCATGTTCTCCACCCAGAGGGCGTCGACGTCACCATCGAAGAGGATATACTTGCGATCGGTCTTGTCTGTGGGTCTGTTGATCTCCCGGAAGATATTGGAGAGGAGACCGTCGGTCCAGTCACGGGTGATAGGGTCCAGAATGCCATAGAGCTCAATGACACTCATAGCTTTGGGGTTCATCACGAAGAGCTTGGTATGAATTCCTAGCCTGAAAGTGAAAGAATAAAGTTATTGGTTATCTAGTCTTTAGTTTTAAGAAAAACATTCCATTCATGAGTTTAACATTTCATACATACATCTTGGTATAGATTCCTAGTGTATACATGTTATATGGCCATAGCTATTATACTATAAACATCCTATTCTTGGATGTGAATCGAATCGCATAAATTAATTTCACGTCTCATAATTTTCTTTTACTGTTCTGAAATGAAGACATTTAACCTGTTGAACACTGAGACTAAGATACTTCAGGATGAAACCCATCGTAAATGCAGGAGATATGAAAATGAATCCATATCTTAAAGATCGACATCTCAAAATTTTATAAACACAATTCATACGAGACAAAAAGACATAAATGCTTGACAAAGACCGAACTCTAAAATAAAGGGAAAGAGTAGAGATTGAATTACATAAATAAAAAGCAAACAATAATGACTGAACAATGTGATGATCGATCAAAAGATTAATGTACAGTGAAACCTGTCTATAAAGACCACCCAAGGGAGACAACAAGAAAAGTGGTCTTTATAGGCAGGTGGTCTTTATGTACAGGTTCCTTTAGTACATGTTTCAATGAGAAACCATTTTCAAAGGAAACACAAAAAGTGGTCTCTGTAGACAGTTGGTCTTTGTAGACAGGTTCCTTTAGTACATGTTTCAATGAGAAACCATTTTCAAGGGAAACAAAAATGTGGTCTTTGTAGACAGGTGGTCACTAAAGCAGGTTTGACTGTACCACACATGAAGTATGTGTCCAAATATGAGCACTGATGCTAGGACTTGATAGTTCAATGAATCCTATCTATGATCCAACTGAATACGAGAACCTACTTACTTGGTCTGAGACTGACAGAGGGTGTTGATGACCACTGTCTTGCCTCCTCCTGTAGGTCCTACTACCATGGTGGTGTGACGGGTCAACATGGTCTCATACATCTGGACTACCTTGTCAACCTAGGTGATAGATCGAATCAAGAGGAAAGAACTTAAAACAAGAATGATGCTTAGACAGTTGATGGGTATTCAATAGTCTAACATTCCCAGCAGTGCAACTCTGACAAGAATGTTTTCACTGACCATTCTTTCAAAGTACACACACGTTGTGATTACAAAATTGAAGTGAAACAATTTCTTTGAATAAGGTTATCATACTTATAGCCTGAAGATAGTAAAAGTAATCATGCCTGACTCTTCAAGTCATTCATTGACTTAAATTCACTACCAAAAAGTGATTAAAGTGTTTACTGATTTTTGGTGGCTATGTGGTAATTGATAAGGCCTAAATAAGATACACAAGTCATGCTACAATGGCTGCAAGGGTATGTCTAAGGAGATGTGAGCAGTGTTACGATATTGCATAAATTTTACATATGGGTTCACAACGACACAACCATTGTAATGACAAAATAGCAATAAAGAAACATCATATTACGGTCAAACCTGTCTATAGCGACCGCCCAAGGGAAACACAAACACATCATCATCTATTTTGAAATCCTTTATTCAGACTAGAAAAATAAAAAATCTCTTTCAATTTTCAAATTAATTGCAAACTTTTAACCTTCCTTCTTTCATACCTGGTGTTCCAGGAGAATGTAGTTGTTCTCCTCAAGGGCCTGCTCAACGGCATCGTTGAAGTTGGGATACCTGACACGAGGACAGTCCAGACCAGGGAACAGATCGGAGATGAGACCCAAGAAAAGGGGCACATCCTCAAAGACAAACTTGGGCAGGTTCATGTCACGAAGAGCTCTCATCAGCACAACATCCTGAGGTTACAAGAGAGAGGAAGGAATGAAAGCAGGGTTAACACACCGCAGACTTCATAGGGCTTTGAGGTCACAAGAAAATGATGAATTTTAGAATGACTTTAACTTGTTTTCTTCAACACAACTAGTAAACATGAATCAATGTAAGCAACGACACATCCAGAAGAGGGTGGAGTTGGCCTTCACTACATCCTTCAGAAAAAAAACTTCAGGAAAACGTTTGATACATATTGCAATATTAAAATGAGTCTACAGCATGCACGGCTGCTAGAAGTATGCTTCATCCACCATCCCAGTATTTATTAATTTATGGATACACTACTGATAATTGTTACAAATGCATTTTGATGTTCTAATGAATGATCAAGATGTATCCTCTGCATTTCCTACAATTTGAAGGATTTATTTGGAGTATTGAATATTGTTAAGTTTATCTTTAGTACAGACAAACAGACACATTATTTTATTTTATTTTACACAAATTATCAGTGTAACAGTCACTGCATAAAAAGCTGTGCAGTAGCATCACTGGCACAATCAATCAATCAATACATCAGTAAATAGAATACCGAATAATGATTTCAAAAGTCAGGTTTACCTCTGGCAATTCTGCAGAGCCTCTCTTGAGTTCACCAGCCATCACCAGTACAGACTTGAGAGCCCTCAAACCAAAGTCATAATGGTACTGCTTAGACAGCTGCTCCTTGGCTAGTTTGTACAGCACAGTCATCTTCTTAGCTAGCACCTGTGAGATGAAAGGACAAGAAAAAGAATTGTCCAAACTGCCAAGAACACTTAAAACTATGCCTCAACATATTCATACTTCAACAGATGTGGAAATAACGACTCTTTATTGGAAGAACCAGTACCTTTAACAGAAAAATTAAGGCTTTTACATGTTGTGTATCACCACCACTACCATCATCATCATTATCATCATCACGTGGCATATGTAAATGATTTGCCTACTGGTCAGAACTAAATTGATGCAAGACAACAAGCATATACCCTGTATTACATTTTTCTAAAAATAAATTCAAAATCGAAAAAAGAAGAAAAAAAAGTGAATTATTTCAAACATGTAACAAGATATCGACTATATCTAGGTCATTTTGTAATCCTCTATCCCTAATTGGTAGACAGACAATCTCTTCCATGCTTTATATTTTTTTTCCCCTTCGCTCTTTTTCCCTTTATGTTTCAAGAAACAGTTCTTAACGTAAGAGAATGGTGAGCTAACCTTTGCGAAGAGGAAACCTTCAGAGAACAACATGATCTCACAGATCTGCTGTAGATCAGGAACGATCACCACCACCGGTCTGAAGAGGGCCTTCACACTCTCGGGAAGCTCTGTACGACCGGCGTATCCAGGATTCATGGTGATGAAGATACCCATACGATTGTCCATTGCAATCTCCATGCCCTCAAACTGTACAAAGAAAACAGTTGTGTGTTGTAATTCAGTTTATCATTACATGAGGGAGGGGGGGGGGGAGATAATTAAGCCACAATGTTGTAATCCAATGTCTACTTTTATCATACCCCTGACAATAATTTTCCGGATTAAATTTGGTTTGAAACATTTACCATTTCATTTATACTCTTCATTTTATCAAACCACAACTAACTGGTCCCCACTTTTGGATCAACACACACAAATTTTAGGTTTTGATGTTACCTAACATGTTATTTTGCTTTGTAAAACTGTATTCTTGATGATTGGGAAAAGAATACATCAGTTTTGCAGTTTTTCTTACCTGGAATCTCTTTAGGTTATGGATGAGAGCATTCCTAATGGTCTGAATCTGAGATGAGATGACAGACAGTACCGAGACATCGATACGGTTGAACTCATCAAAGCAACCCCAAGCACCACACTGAGCCAGACCGGAGAAAATCTTGCCAACAGCCTGCAGAGAAATAAAATGTATTTTTCAGTTATTCTGGCATTCATATAGGAGTATCAAATTGCTGATCTATGATTTGATTCCTACAGGAAAACAACTAGGATAGAAAATGAGAACAAATAAGCAAGGATATAATTATCTTTATCAAAATATCAACACATGACAAAATTAATTGTACACAGCACACAGAAGCTACGTGCAAATCTAACAGCTTTTAGAAGTAATGAATTCAGACAATTGTATATGATCTGGAGACAATTGCTTTACAGCCATTTTCTAACTCCGGGCCTGAAACAAAGCCAAGATCAAACTTTGCCAGAGAAAATGTCAAATAAACAACAAAACACACTTTCAAAAAAACATAGATTTGTGGAGTTATAAAGACAACACTGAACTAAAATAAAGTTTTCACAGGTGATGATATCCAAACAGAACTAGACTAATACATTCAGGAAAAAGATTTAAGGAAGGCTTTTAATGGTAGGTCCTCTATCCATTCGATTTTATTCACATGAAACGAGACCTTTGGAACATGGCTAATATTAAACCGTTCTTCAGTTCTATGGGTCAACTTTGAAATCTATGACTTTGATTATAGCTTGTCTTCTAATTGAAGCTGGACACAAGAATATTCTACATGTTTAAAAAGCCAAATATGATGACTGACCTTGTAATCCATGCCTTCACCACAGTTGGTGACCACACAGAGTAGACCCAGAGCCTTGGCCAGATCCTTGGTGGTCTCGGTCTTGCCTGTACCAGCAGGACCGGCTGGAGCACCTCCAAGCTGCATGGACAATGCCTGTAAACAAGAGAACACATCAAAACATATTGAGAGTACTTTCTTTGAATATAAATACAAAATTAAACAGTTTACGTTGTCAAGCAATGCCTGCAGAGAATACCTGAGCTAGGTTTATGCATTACAACTGAATTTCTAACCCTTCCCGGAAAGCAAAACTTTCCAAGAAATATGAAATAGAGATCAGTTCTACCATTGGTAGCACAAACAAAAAAGCTCTGAACATTTCTGTTTCTATTTATCTATTTGTTTGCGTCATTGATTTTATGATTTTTAATCCCAATTCCAAACTACTCTAAAATGCATCAATGAACTCATTATGTATGTTTTCTTGCCTGATGAAATCAATGTTTGAAATCATAGCTTTGCACTACAATGATTTCATAGGAAGGACTGTTTATCTCATATAAGAAGACATGGTTAGTGGGAGAAGGTCAAGGTCAAAAGGACTTAATAAGGCAGGCAAGAAGCAATTTTGAAGATTTAATTAAATGGAGTATTATTGCACTAAGTGTAATATAATCTGAAAAGCCTGCTACAGCATTTGTTTTCAACTACCTGTTAACTAGAGGATTATTGAGGACCCTGGTATTATATGCATGGCCGATTTTACAGACTGGTTAAGAATTACGCAAGTTTAGAGCACCTACCTGTGTGAGGGTGAGATAGATTCTGTCTGTGAGAGGAGTGATAACCAGTCTACCGTTCAATCCCATGTATTCGTAACCATAGCCGAAGGTTCCTGTACACTGTCGTACACTGAGCTCATCGGACTCACGATCCCAGTAGAACCGTAGCTGACTCTCCCATTCAAACTCCTTGGCGTCTAGGATACTACAAAAGAAACAGAAGAATTTCATGTAAATTGACCTCTGCCATCAAATTACATGAGCCTTATACTCGGTTATACAGTGGAACCTGTATTTAAAGACCGCTCAAGGGAGACAAGAAAAGTGGTCTTTATAGGCAGGTGGCCTTTAAGTACAGGTTCCTTCAGTACATGTTTCAAGTGACACCATTTCCAAGGGAAACAAAAAATGTGGTCTTTGTAGACATGTGGTCGCTAAAGCAGGTTTGACTGTACCAATGAGGCTGATGCCTGATCAACAACAGACTGAACTAAAAATTACATCACCCCAAATGGCCAGATTATTATTTTTAAACTGATTTTTAAACCGACTGATATTTCATTGTTTTAACAATTAAAATTTGAATCAACTACATGTACCATCTGTCCATGGAATCAACTTCTACTAATTTATTTTAAAATTAAATCCATTACTCTATATTGACTCATAGCTGTGAGTCTTTCCTTCATCATAGGGTGACCTTTTGACCTGAATCACTCCCCACTATATCAATTTATTACCTGTCTCTCACAAATCCATCAATGATATCCCTGGCATGTACATCGATGATGAGAACAGAGTTGAACTTCAACCTTTCATTCTTTGTCAGAGGTGATCGAACCTGGTGGAATACAAAGACAGGCATAAATTTTATATAAACTAGATGGAACTTCAACTGCGCGCAGTCGAAAATGATGCCTCCGCCATAGAGCAAAGTAACAAACCAAAATGGAAGCAATTTTTAAAATTCAAGTTTGATTATAATCCATCTGTTGGTTCTAATGATAACGCGATCATGAGCTATTTTGAGATACATAATGAGCCCTGTGACCTTTGACCTCGTGATCCCCAAATCTAATCAGTTCATTGACTCTGCAAGATACATACATGACCCAAGTTTGGCGGTAATCCATCAATCGGTTCTTGAGATAACGTGATCACAAGCTATTTTGCATACATAATGAGCCCTGTGACCTTAGACCTTTGACCTCGTGACCCCAAAATCTAATCAGTTCATTGCTCTGCAAGATACATACATGGCCCAAGTTTGGCGGTAATCCATCAATCGGTTCTTGAGATAACGCGATCACAAACTATTTTTGCATACATAATGGGCCCTGTGACCTTTGACCTTGGACCTCGTGACCCCAAAATCTAATCAGTTCATTAGCTCTGCAAGATACATACATGACCCAAGTTTGGCGGTAATCCATCAATCGGTTCTTGAGATAACGCGATCACGAACTATTTTTGCATACATAATGGCCCTGTGACCTTGGACCTCGTGACCCCAAAATCTAATCACTTCATTAGCTCTGCAAGATACATACATGACCTGAGTTTGGCGGTAATCCATCAATTGGTTCTTGAGATAACGCGATCACGAGAACGGGACGTACGTACGTACGTACGTACAGACGGACGGACAACCAGAAAACATAATGCCTCCGGCTACGTTGTAGCGGAGGCAAAATGAACTTCATATGGAGTTGCATCTCTTTAAAGCTCGTCTGCACTAGTTTGGCGAGGAGGGATTAGACCTCCCAGCATGGTCACTGACAGGTGGTTATCTCATCAACTCAGCTCTCAATTAACATAAGAAAAAGAGGATCATGGGGGACCAACGGGCACCGCTTAGGTATTGTTTTCTATATAGAGGGAGCAAGTAGCTACAACTAGTGCAGTGGGGCTTTAAACAACACAGGTACATGAACCTTATCCCATTTAATACTAAGCTTTAGATGAATTCTAACTTTTGCTGGAGTCTATGAAAAATATGTGTTACATAAAAAACCTAATTGCATCTAACAGATTATGTTACATAAAAAACCTAATTGCATCTAACAGATTAAATTTCACTTGTGATAATAATACTAATAGTGGGTTCTTGTATAGCGCTCATGTCCGTTGAACTTGACACTCCTGGGCCCCGTTGCATAAAACTTACCATTGATGGTAACTTGCCATCAATGGTAACTACCATGGAAACCTTGATTTTGATTGGCTGTTGAGCCCTGTTACCATGGTAGTTGCCATTGATGGCAAAGTTACCATCAATGGTAAGTTTTATGCAACGGGCCCCTGGTGCTCCACAGTTAATAAATAGAAAATCATGATGGAAACAAAATCAACTGTCATAATTCTGTAACAGTTATCATTATTAAATCATGAACATTTGGGATAAAATAAAAAAATCCTTTTTCTTTTTCATGTTCAATGACATCGTGATATGGACCACTCTCCACAGGAATTTTGCCATTTTAATTATAAAGAAATGTAAACAAAGTTTTCTAATGTAATTTATTTCCAGGAGAAGGAAATGAACAGATCAGGTTCTTGATCTGCCCTGGATCTGAACAGGGATATCAAGAAATGTTTTGGATTTGATGAATTACCTGAACTACAAGGTCATCGATCTGTTTGTGCATCCTCTTGGCGTACGTCTTCATAGCGACCTTGTCGCCTTGCCTGACCTTCTGGAAGACATCCTCAACCTCCCACGTCCACCAGATCTGATTGGTTGCCAGGACAACCATACCTTGGTAGACGAACATCCACTCAACCCTGGAGAAATAAAGATGGGATTGCCGGTACATTACATTATTGATAATTCAACAATAAAAGAGCAGAGAAAAAAGGATAATCACATTTTGACAATAACAGCGGTGGAGATTAAAGAAAAGCCCAGGGCCGTATTCAATTCAGTATGCAAATTGAGACTGTATTGATATTTGCAGTTGGCTTGGCTAAGCAATATCATGTCTTAACTCGTATTCAGATCACATCTGAGCATTTTACTTCACCAAGCCAACTTAAAAGCAAAATACTTACTGATAAGCATTGCGACATCACACGGTCAATCCAAAATAATGCAAAATAAACGCATCGCATTATATACGCGAATAGTGTGCAGCTCAATGTCTGCATATGAAAACCATATGCCTGCCAATGCTCACCTAGATTTGCTTTCACAGTAAGTAAAGATGGCTTCTTTGGTGATGAGTCTATTGGTTCTCCGCATCTCCTCCAGGACGACGTCATCCAATCCTCTACCCTGCCCTCAGCGGTGACCACCTGTCTGTAGTTCATCATCTCTCCTTCCGCAGACACCATCGCCAAGGCAGTCGTCTCCTTGTTGTTACCCTCTTGGAATTTCAGTGACGCGATGTTGTCAAACATCTGATGACAAAAAATGTGAATGAATTGATGCAATACCAGTATTAAAAACTTGTGACCCAAAAAACTTTTGGAAAGACAGTACATAATACTTGAAGGGGAACTTGGGGGATTTCAAAATGTTGCCCCCCCCCCCCTTTAGAAAGTCATGGATCTACATTTAATAAGTTTTGTCCGGTTCTTACCTTGATCATATGTTCCTGGACACAAGTAGCCTCACTACTTCCCAGGATAGATAGCAGCTCATCATCAGAGATGAAGAAGAAACGTGGGAAGGCGTTTCTCTTGGAGTCCAGGTAGTCGTTGAGACTCTTCTGACACTTCTCAAGACCGGTGCTGATCATCTCCAGATCTTGCAGACGGTTCGGGGCGTGGCAGGCATCCTTGATCTTTGGGTTTGCCACTGTATCATGCATGATCTAGAGATGGAGACAAAGTCCATAACGTATCGATACAGCTCTGGTCCCAGTTTTTATAAAGAGTTGCAATTGATTTGAATCAATTGCAACTCTCTGTAATACATTGCGATGGTATCAAATAACAGTTCCATAACATGGACAAATTACATCATGGTACTTTCCATTCATGATGTGAAAAAATAAAATGCATGTTTTAGCTTTAACATGAAGATTGTTAACACAAAGACTCGTCAGAAAAATCTGTCAAAGATGTCATAGGGTAAAGACGATGAAATAACTTTATATGTATTTTCTCAATGTCATACTTTTAAATTTAAACTGCTATTTATAGGATAACAATTTTTTTATTTTTTAAAAATAATTTTCAATCTAAATTTCAATTGATTTCATCATCATGTAAATTTACTACATAAGAAAACAACAACAAAGTCGAATTGCATGTACATAAATAATAGTGACACAGTAAAAGCAAATTACAAAAATAGTGATAAGCATGAAAGCTGAAGCTTTTAAATTTCACACCCTAAAAGAAAACATCATCTGCAGAGTGCCTGAAGGGTGTTTACTCACAGGAATTTACAGGAAGTTAATGCCCTATTGGCTCTCAGCTTTCGATATGTAGGATATGCAATTCTGGAATGGAAGGTTTCACACCTATCATCATAATCCAAGAACCAGAAAAACATTTTGCCTATAAACTATATGAGGATAAATTCTATTCATTTAACTCTCAACAGATGGCAAGTTAACTCAGTTTGCTTACCTTCTTGAAAGTTTTGTCGATGGCATCAAACTTCTTGGCCTCCTCTGGAAGCTGTGATCTGATGTCACCACCGATGAAGATACTCTCAAGGTACATCCACTTCCGCTGTACCACCAACCAAACCTAGAGGTGACAGAGAACCAAAACAATCAAGGAAAATCTAATCTCAATATTACTTGAAACAATACAGCTGAAATTTGTCAATTTTTTCAATAAAAACTCTGCTATGGTACTAGTATCAACTCTTACCAACAAAAAAAAAAATCCTTTCTTCAATATATGTACAGGCAGGGTACGTACAGGCAGGGTACATATATTTGTTGTGATGAAGTAAACAACTATGTAACAGTTTTCATTGTCGCATGCAGCCCTGTGGATGGTATGCTAAATGAATGTCAATCATTACACACAAATACCAATAAATTGCCTTGTGACAAAATACAGCCTATTAAGTTATGATGTTGTGTTACCAAAAGGGCATGGACGAACTGGTCTGTTGAACAAAAATACCTTACCTCTAGGACCTCCCCAATCAGGGACAGGCTCTTCTCCCAGCTCTGGACCTGGTTGAGGAAAGGACCGATGAAGCGTGAAGCGGACATGCTCTGGAGATTCATGGAGTTGTCGTCCAAGATCTGCATGACCTCGTCCACCGCTCCTACGATATGACCACGCTCCTGGGTGCCTTTCATGTACTTGATGACGTTGAACTTCATGCCTTCCCATACCTCAGTCACTTCCTTGATACCCTGCATTATCAAAGCATGATGATAATGAAAAATATTAGATTCTTATATAGTGCGTTATACTAAAAAAAGTCTCTATGTGCTTCACATTAATTGTAGGGTCGAATATTAAGAGATAATTACAATTGCAAATATATAGAGATGTTTATTGAGATGTATACTATAGATAAATGAGGAAATGTACAATATACACAAGAATTAAGTGATCATTAACAAATTATCAAATTACATCAAATTATAGGTCCATAAAAGTAACAAAATGAATAAATATATGATGATAAGAATCTACTGATCAGATAGCTGAACTTTCTGAAGGTACAGAGTAAGGTACTAATTTATATTTTTCTGCTCAAACAAGAATGTTGTTCCTTCTGTACAAGCAAGGAAACAACACATCCAATAGCCAACATTTTCGGAGCAACTTTAAATCCACAATGAAACTGCTAATAATTAGAATGTTTCTACCAAAATTACTTTCCCATGAAGTATCTTTAAATTTTTTTTGAGATAATCAATAAAACTAAAGGTACAAATGAAGCAAAATCCAACTTCTAATATTTCAGAATATATAGAACAATACATGAGTCAAACATCAGAACAAACAAACAACAACATTACCCACAAACAATTCTTTGGCAACAAGAGAAATTCCTTATCCAAGAAATAATCTCATTTTATAACCATAAATAACTGCAGTACATCCTAATCCCTACAGTCACTATCTTGTAGTTCCTTTTCAAGAACAGTGTACTTGCCTTTTCAATGCTCAACTCTTTAGAAGCACTGGTAACAATGTCAGCAATGACTTCCTTGAAGTTATGTAGCTCCATGGCAAAGAGGTTGTCCAGTGTGAAGGTATCAGGATTCATATCAAAGGACTGCCCAGTCTTGACCATCAACTCCTTCCAATGGCTGAGAGGGAAAACAAGACAGTGTTGTATTAGGTTTCGAAGACCACAGAAGGGCAAGTGCAACGTATTTGGTGATTTGCTGTCCCATACTTCACAAAATATTGTAGAGTCCTGAACATATACTGACATCAAATCAGTCTTTTCATTTCATATTTGTTCTGATTAAAGCTCTGTAGGGCTATGGCCAATACAATTATCAGATATATACTAAACTCATAGATGTGGTTTGTGACGTATAGGACAATTGCTTGAACTTGCCCAGAAGTGTCCTTTGGCAATAAATTAAACTGCATTTGCCATTCCACACCCAGGAGAGAAATGAGATCATGGTAATGTTTTAAAGTCATTGTGAATGAAAAATGTCAAATACCATAAAAGTGACCTTTTGGTAGGAATATTCCACAGAGAGTAGTGATAGGGTACACTGTGTGCCTGAATGAACACAATGACCATAATATCTGTAAAGCAACTATTAGAGTAGTTATTACTTATTAAGCAGTGTACTATAAATGCTGTGTTCAATAAGTATTTGTATTTAATGATACTTTAATCCAGACCATCATTATTTATCTTAAAGAAACTGCCAGAAGTCTCTGCTTAAAGTCCTGCTCCGGTGCGTAGTATTAATATTTCCAATTTACAACTGCTAAACCTATCCTAAAACGCAATCACAACCCTAAACCTAACCCTTAACCTAACCCTAACCCTAACCTAATTCTTTGTCAAATTAATGCCTGTAGCAAGTGACACTGGAGCAAATGACAACCAAGCATATTTCGATATCATCTAAGCCTGGCCTACTGTTCCCTGAGAGCCCTGTTCTTGAGAACAACAAAGAGAAAAATAGAATCCCTGAACTCCTTTAAACGACCTTCAGATTATACTTGCCCCTAAACCTACATTCAAACCCTATCGCAACCCTAGCATTATATCTTTGATGATATAAAGCCTGGAGCAAATTTCTAATCACGATATCTAGGCTTGGCTTACCGATCTCTGAGTGCCTCGTTCTTGAGGTCCACAAAGAGTGGGATAGAATCCCTGAACTCTTTCATGCGACCTTCGACCATCTGAGCGGTGCGGGAGCTCTTGATGTCACGGGGGAGCTTCTTGAGGGTCTTGATGAAACCCTCGATACCATCCACCAGGTGGTTCACGTTGAGGTTGGCCCAAAGAGTCTGAGCCCATTCTTCACGAGCAGCCTAAAACAGAGTAACAAATATTAATGTTATATTGATTCTTTTCCTCAAACGCCTTTTACTGTGATCCCAGTTTTGTTCTACATATGGGTACATGCATTTGATTGAATTGACAACTGGGCCTCCTATATAAACTCATTCTTTTGGGCCTTTCATGGTGTTTAAGTTTGCAATAATATTGTATTACAACTCTATCCCTGCACACACTCAAAAGAATGGCATATACTCTCGAACACTTATTGACATAACTTAAATTATTTTGACTAGTTAATTACTTCTCATCTTCAATTTTCAAATCTTATAGGAATAAGTGTTGTATGATGTTACCATCGTCATATTACTTTTTATTTTGATGCTTTTGTTATGATGGAATTAATGTCAGTCAATTACCTTGTAAAATTGATAATATCAGCCATGAGCTCCATGCCAATTCTTTGTAATAAATAAACTAAATCAATTCAATCAAATTCAACGTGTCATTGCAGACCTACCTATGGCGATACCCCTCCCCCCAAAAAAAAAAAAATAACAGAGAAGATAAGGAAGTCAGCATTACATGAGGAATAACCATTTCAATCAAGAAAGTCAAATGATGCTTTCCAAAACTGTAAAACCAGTACAGACATTTTTGAAAGATTGTAAAGTTCTTGAAATTGTTTACCTACCTTTTGAGATTTGTAGATGTCATAGGTCTTATCCAGACCAGTCATTTCCTTCTGGACCTGAACCAGTTCAGGATACATTGTGATAGGGAGATCAAACAGTTTCTCAGCGTTGGCCAACTCTTGTCTGTCTCTCTCGTAGGTGGCCATTTCCTTCTTGAATTGCTCCAGCAGTTCCACGCCTAAATTCAAACCAAGAGGAGGGGAAAGAAATTTGTTATGCATGCCCTGTTTGATGTTGATGTATGGTGGTACGACTTGACAAAACCATATATATGTACATAAACAAAAGGAGTGGCTGATATTTTGTCATGCATGCTGTCTTTGATATTGATCTCCTGCAATACATAAGTCCTAATCCCAAAGCATAACACGTGGTCTGATACCAGTTGCAAATACAGTGGATGCAATTTCCATCAAGGATTTGTTTATATTCTGTCGGTTCAAACAGAGCATCTACTGCACAATGAATAATTCAGGTTAACTCCATTTAAGTTCCTCTTAAAATGGAATTCCCTTCCAAGAACTTGAGATTATCTTTAACATCTGACTGAAACCTTGGGCATTTGAGAATTGATCTGATTACAAGTACTTGTTGTCTCTTGAGAGCAAGAAGGGCCTTAACTCTGTGTAAAAATATAATGATGATCATGTATGATTAATTCCCTTCTGACTCTTAACAGATGATACAGGAATCGATGCTTACCTTTGTCTAGATCATTGCCTACTGCTCCAGGACCACCCATCTTGAAGCGATCTTGGAAGCTGTTCAGCTCCTTGCTGAAACCACCTATCTGTACTTGGGTGATCTGTAAGAACAAAGTCAAACAATAAAATATCACTGCGTAACAACACCACAACCATGAGCACCCTGCCTCACAGCAAAGAATCATGTCAATGTCATTTCAAAAAGTACCTTGGAATTTTCAAATCAAGAAAAAGAAAATATGTATTTAACATGGGGTGTATCGGAGTAATTTGATAACAGTTTTTCAGGAAGATCTTTAGAAACACCATGCAAACTAGTAATGTTTGAATGGTACATGCACATGGATATTGTAAGAGGATGCTTGCAGAAGAAAGGTTGGAAGAACAGAGGAAAAGAGACAAGCAAAAAGAAAATAGAGATAGACTGCATAAATATAGACAGAAGTGTAGTTAATCTTGAGTAGGCTACAGATAGAGTCTAATGAAAACTAAAACCAAGTTATCAAGAAGAGCTGAGTATCCATAGAGGAAACCCATGTGTAGATGATGATTATTGCAATACTAAAGGAACATGCTTTGAAGACAAATATAATGGAATACCAATGTCATATAGCATCTCCACTGCTGAAAAGACCAAGGTGCCCATAATTTTTCATATTAAAAAAAGACACTCCTCCAAATGAGGCAACAGAATAAAAAGATCTGCCACATTTTGGTGAGAGATGCAGCATGTGGCAGGTAGATGTGGTATACATACCTCAGTGAACTTCTTCTTGACTACCACCAGACTTGCATCAACGTGCTTCGACTCCATGGCGAGATCATCCCACATCTGCTTGATATTGAGACAAGTCTCTGTCTCTTCCTCTGTCACAGGTAGGTTGTACATGGCCAGGGTGCGGTAGCGCTCCAGGATGTCGGCAATACGCATATCAACGGTCAGAGACATGTCACGGATGTCCGAGATGACGCGCAACACGAACTTGAGATCTTCAAGGGTGTCTGGAGCTCGCTTCAGATCAGAGGCTAAGCCCTGAAGAAAAAAAAGAGAAAAATACATTAGATGTACTGTTTTGGGATTGCATGATTACTGATACAACAAGTTATTGACTAGTTACAAGGGATATATGTATGTGAATGTAATTTGTCCATGTGATATAATTTCAAAAGCAAAATATGACAAGAGTATAAAAATGAACTAATTCGTAACAAGTATACTGTATTGCACTGGTAATTTCTGTTCAATGGTCAGGACAAATCATACCACATTGCAAGGCAGATATTATATAGTAATAGTCAGTAAGATCTTGCTATTGATTTTCCACGCAAAAGAAGTTTGCTTGAGATTGTAATGCATGAAGAGGAATGCTAATTTTGACAAGCAACCATCACAAAAAATGACATGACAAAAAAACACACACATGGGAAGTAGGATAACACAACAAGAATTAAAAAAAAATATGTATACCATCAGCTGCCCACAAGAAGGCTTACTGCCATAGACAAAACATAACTATATGGCCTTCTTATATTGGCATCCAACAATATGCAAATGTGAGAAGAGGAACTAACCGTAAGTTCAGTCTTGAGTCCCATCAGGTCTTCCTTGACAGCATCCTGCAGGAGCTGGCCAAGGGACTCCACCCACTTGCGGGCGTGGTCTCGGACAGTGTCGGCAAGGAGCTTCATGTGGAGACGGACGCAATCCTCATCCTTGATCTTGGGTTGGTTCCCAACCTACATGTGATCAAAGATGAAACAAAGATGAAACAAAGATGAAAAAGATTGTTGAAAATAGAAATAACTCTGTAATTGTATGGCTACATCTTCCGCTCGATGTTTCTAAAGTGCTTCCCATGCACATTACAAGCACAGTGTTTGAACACCAGTATCTACATAAACATTGAATTAATAAAATATTCTTCAGATATTACAATGAACAATTACAAAAGTGCAAAGAACAAAATTCAGACCAAAATTAGATTGAAGCAATGCAATTGTGTCATAAATTGAAAAACTCAAAGAATGATACGAGGAAAACAAATTATGACAAATCTTTTATGCTACATTAATAGGTCATTATGGTGTTTGATTGAGAGATTAATTCATGAAGTCCAAATTTTGATGGAATTCCAAGGCAACACGATTCCTAGGCAGTTTTGTATATACCTGGCCAAATGCATACTTGAAACCCTAATTTTAAATGATGGTATCTGAATATAATACCTCAGTAGCAAGCTTGGAGTAGAACTGTAGCTTGTCATCATACGCCACACAGGTCGGATTCTTACTAGCAAACTTCTCTAGCATGATGGTCTTATCCAACTTCCAGAGTGGTCTGTATCTCTTCCATCTGGGGTGAAAAAAGAAATTCAAATCATTTGATATAAATATCAATCATACGGCTCCGATGAAAGGTGCTTCACTTATCTAAGTCATAATCAGTTGCATGTAAACTTACATAATTATATACCTGGCTCAACACTAACAGGTGCTCAGGACACATGGGTGCCTAAAATTTACGTCTGGAACCCCCAAATTTTAATTTTTTTTGCTTAGGGCTCATGTTAAATTGTTTACAGGCTCTAAAATCTTAAATCTAGACCCCCTTCCAAAAAAGTTAGAGTTGAGCCCTGTTATATAACAAGAAACATTTGAAGACATCAAATCTACAACAGTATATGACACATTCAGATTAATTAATATAGAGGTATACAAATAATTTCATATCGAGGCTTACACGTGAGTTAACTTGCGTACACAATCAAGTGCTTTGATAGTTTGTTCAAACATCACTGCTGCTCACTCTTCCTAAAGTTTAATTTTGTAATTTAACCTTGCAGTATATCTTTAGAGAAGTGATATTTAGGGCTAAATATATACTAAATACAGGATATAACCACACAACTCCAAACACAGCAAAATAGTTTGGGGGATATTGGTCCTCTTAAAAGGATTGATCATAAAGAAGGAGCGCAAGCAAGGACTCGACTACTGATTTAGAAACTGACCTGTTGAGATACTTGGTGAGATTGGTCAGTGACTTCTGCATGGATGTCGAGGTGGTCTGGACCAGCTCAATGACCGCAGGGTCCGCTGAGATGTCTGAGAAGAAACTGAAGATGTACGGCTCATCCTCGCCATCCACGTTCTGTGGTGGGGTCTCGATGCAGGTACCGTGCATCCAACGTACAAAGTTCTTGGTTCTGTTAACAAGGCAAACAAATATTGTAAAAATAAGTTAGCATTAAAGAGGCAGATATCATGCGTCCAGCACACATAGTTCCTAATTCTGGTTAGGAGACAAGTGATGTATGAATGATAATGAGTTTGTACATACACCTCCACGAAATCAAAATTTGCCGCTGCTCTTCTGTGACCAAAGAGTATTATATTGTTGCCTTTGAGCACTTGAAATTTCTGCATTTCAGTTCACTTTATTTTATTCACAAGTCCTAAATTTAAGAAAAATTGAAAGAAATTACACAAAATTTCCTTGTAAGAATTCATGACAATCTTTGTAATTTATGAGGCATCTTAATATTTTATTTTAAATATTGCTCCCCACATTCAAAAATTTGCAGAAATTATCAATAGGCTTGATTTATCTACTCTGCTGATGTCAACCAAATATCAGTGAGGGTAGTCTGGAAATCTTTTAAAGATGCTTTGCATCCACACATATAAAATGATTTGCTACAACAGTTACTGCAAATTTCTAAATGTCCTTTGGCAAGGCATTAATCTACATTTGCCACTCCATTCCAGGAGAGACATGGGGACCTGGTAGGATGACAAAAGCCTTTGTGTTAGTAATTGCCATATGCCCTCAAGGCGACCATATGGTAGGAATACTCCCCAGGAAGTGGAGATGGTGCACACTGTGCGTGAATGAATCTGCTGACTGGGGTAATAATACATGTAAAGTGTTTAGAGACAGCATTTTGTATTAAGCGCTATATAAAAATCGAGATTATTATTATTATAATATGCTAGATATCTTCAGTGAAGTTCAAAGCATATCACTTACCCTTCCACCAGGTCTCTAACACACTGCATGGTGAGCTTGTAGATCTCATTAGCTGCCGGGGCTAGGATGATCTCTGGGGCAGATAGCATGGCTTCTATCTGGAATAGAGGCTTGTTAGTCACCGTGTCTCGGTTGAACTCAGTCAGATTCCTGATTACCATCTAATCAAGCAAGAAAGGAAACGAACCTAATTCAAATGACATTGATCCGGCCAAATTGCTCTGAGAGCTATGGGTGGTATTCTCTTAAGTTAAGCCGGGACTAAGTCCAGACTAAACAAGAATTTTAGTTCACACTTCTATGGAATGCTAGGTGTCATCTTCCTCCTTCAATATTCATGACAAAGATAATCTACCAAAGACTTTATTGAAATTCAGTTCATACTCATATTATCTTTTTCTTCCAATTTCATTGCAAAATTATTTTTACACTTTTCATTAAGGATTAAAATAATCTGTACAGGAAAATGAGTTGGCAAGGCACTCCATAAAGTGTGAACTAATTAATTTTCTTAACTTAGTTAAATATGAATACCAAATATGTACTAGTATATCATGATAAGAAGGAAATAAATAATATCATTGTATTTTACATTAAAATATGTGTACCGAAATGTACTGGCATATTATGATGGGAAATTAATAATATCATTTTCATTAACATTGAAATATGTGTACCAAAATGTACTCCTATCACGATGGGAAATGAATAGTATTATTGTCACTTACATCAACAGGTGTGTACAAATTTATTGTAAATAAGAATAGGGGTTGAACAGCTAGATATTTCATGTACATTTTATATCAATAAATGATTATAATGATAACTGTCTTGTCGACCTTTACATTTTTACAACCTTTCCAAATTTCTCTAACAATATCAACTTTACGATGGGTTCATATTTAAAAACTGAAGTAACAGATGTCTAATGGACTAATGAAATTTTCACTGATAAATAATGGATGTAGTCTTGCAAGCTACCTACTCCTAATACAAACAAATATCTGTCTTAATCTAAATCTCTGTCTTTGCCCTTTCTCATCATCCACCAGTTATAGCCAGTGAAAAGAATGATATCACTCCACCAATTTCCACAAAATAGCAATCCGTATCTTACCCTTTTAAGGGTCTCGTAGACTCTCCTCTCCCAGAAGGCATAGTAAGCATTGAGACGTGGAGACTTTCCAGTGTTGGTATGGACCACCAGACCCTCCATCTTGGTGAGTAACGGTCCTATGGCTCTGTACTTCCTGGACAGTGTCTCGTACATGTGAAGCCTCTCCCTCTCAATGTGGTCATAGAATTCCTAGTAGAGAGGAATATCAGAGAAATAAAATTCCTGGTAGAAAGAAATTCTTTTAATAGAAGTAACAATATTGGGTTCTTTATTAGCGCTCACGTTTGCCATGTGCAACAGCATTCCAGTATTGTTGAAACAAATAATCCATGGCATTAGAGTTGATAGAAAACTGTAATAATAAACCAAAGCATAAAGCATGACCCCGCTGACATGATAAGTCGGTCCGTCGGCAGGTCCCATTCTCTTGGTATGCTGTTTAGAGCTTTTTCCCGGATAATCACAAAATGTCTGCATGTAGGAGTGATCAATTATCAGCTTGAACAACCAAAATATAATATTATAATTTACTCTAATTCAATATAAACATTGTATGCTGTAAAAGTAGATCATTGTCACTATTCATCATAACATCCTCCTCCTCCTCATAATCAGATCCTTACCTTACAGCTTGGTAGAATATCTTCTTTGACCTGAGGAGGGGGACCCTTGAAGAGTTCAGCTAGCTCCATGGCTCTCAGACGAGCATCGATGTCCTTGGCGTTCTTCTGGATCTGGTTTACTAGGGACTCAAACTTGGAGATTGCCTGCGATTAAAGAAACAAAAATGTGCACGATAGTTATTTAAATCAGTTAGTCAGTTTTGTGTCTTTGTTTTAGCTAAAATCTTAGGCCCAGCGCACACTACACGATCCGACTGTGATCCCACTTTGCAAGAATTCACAACAGCATTTTATATGAACATTCAAACATGTAAAATCTAAATGATCGAGGATCTCATTAGTCACGTGATCAATAAAATCCAAATTTTAGGGTAAATAAAGCTTCCTTGGAGGAAAAGCTAAATTGGCTCAGATCAGTAGTATAATTGTCTAAGATTTGAGGGCGATTCTGCATTTATTCTGACTAAAAAACTTAAAGGCACTAAAATTTTGGTTGTCATTTTTAATCATTATCAACAATCTAAATCAGCAAAACTTTCTTTGTTTAGATTTCTATAACTAATATAATTGCCATTTCTTCAAAAATTGGATCGCAGTCAGATCCTGTAGTGTGCGCCGGATTATAGTCCAGTCTTGAGATCACCATGGGCTCATTTTTAACCACTGCCCTATCATTGCAAGGCAGCAGTCAAAAATGAATTTTATGCCTGCAGTTCTGACCATCAGAGTTCAAGAATCTCAGGTTATAGTATAGATTTGAGATCAAGATAGGGCTTATTTTTAGGGTTATATCTAAGTTTGAAATAAGGAATTTGTTTAAAGTAGGAAATTACCCACAGAGCATTTCTCACTAAAACATGTTTCATAGAACCACTTTGACTAATCAGGGACAAAGAATTTTTCAAAACATTTCTTATTAAACCAAATCATATCACAATGAAGGTTTGAATGTGAGGATTATAACTGAGGATAAAAGAAGGGAAATGATTTCATACCTGTTCACATCTGGTGTTATAATCAGCGATACCAAGAGAGTTCCAGTTGAGACGTTTGTGTCCTGGTTTGAGAGTACGTCTCAGCTCTCTCAAATGCTCATCAAGGAGTTGGGTCTACAATGATCAAAATGAAAAAAATTAAATATCAAATAAAAAACAACATTAAAAATCATAGTAATATTCCTACATTCAAACACAAAATACCTCAGTCATATATATACAAGCAGGTTAATTGTATTTTAAATAAAATTTTGTCTTGAAAGTCAAATGAGGATTTACAAATATTAGTTCTAAAGCCTTCATTAACTTATTGATGGGAACAAAAGAGTTTTATCCTGTAGCACCATAAGACACATTCTTGTTCAATACAGATGATTTTTAGTGAAAACAAATGACAATCATCATACTTCAGATAACACATAAGATTTCAGGTAAAACAAATAGTACCATAGCATTACCATGGAAATTCTTTGTGCCCAATTGATCATGAGCCCGGCAGCCACTGAGCAGCACCAGATCGACATTGCTCTATCCCCTTATTGTTGAACGCCAAACAAGGTAGCAGCGACTCCCATCTTTTAACGTCTTTTGGTATGACGCGGCCAGGGTTCGAACCCACGACCTCCCGGTTGTGAGGCGGACGCTCTACTGACTGAGCCAACACACCGGTGCCGGAATAGGCACTAACACAGAAGCTGTTACAATTTAAAAAATCAGAATCCTAAATTTGAACACATAATTACCTCAGCAGAGTCGATAGAAGTAATAACACCATGGTATCTCTGTAACATGTGATTCAGACCATCTTTCCATCTGAGATACTTGTCTTCCTGTAGAGGTCAAATGTCAAAATTAAAGAAGGTTAGTGTTAACAGGTGCTGCAGATAATATGAAAATGGATATTGAAAATGGATCTCTGATTTAGATTAATACATTTACAGGTGTATATTAATAATACATGTAAATTATTCTATTGCATGAGCACTTATATTATTCCATTGCCTTGTATGATGTGGTCTAAGTAAGCACAAGGTCAGAGCTGCTAACCTCTTGATACAAAAAAACAGACTGAATATTCTTTTTTTTTAAATCAGATTTTCACGAAAACTCGACACTACAACTGGTAATGAGAAAATTGCAAAGCAAAGTTTTTGTCAGGTTTGCGGGGGTTTACTTGTACATGTTTCTCTGCGATTCCATGATTTATATCGTTTCTTTTTTTGAAAGATAAAAAGTCGTATTTTCAACAGGCGATATCGTATTATCGTATTTCACTTTTTTAATCGTACTAAATACAATAAAATCGTACTGGTTGGCATCTCTCTAAGGTCAATTTTGTTAGTTAATGGTAATTTACATTTGACTGCAGCTTTGTAATTAATTATAGGATTTGCAATTGATTTGTATAACTTGCAACAATTCATATTTAAACAAGTGAAACGCTCTCGGCGGTCTCGCCTGCATTACGCAATTCGGCATTACGCAATTCGATATGATGAAAAATTGAGGTTGGGACATTATTTTTATAGGCAGGGTGGCCCATTTGCAGACCCCCGAAAATGAAATCCTCTGAATATAATAAGCATTTTGAAGTGAATATTGATTATGAATCATCAGAATAATTATTTACTGTATCATAAGAATACAATATAATGAGATTTAGTGTATGGGTAAGACTATAAATGTTTCAATGCTTGTCAGTAATTTACAAATAAAGTTATCTAATAAACTTTTTAAGAAAAGAGGATTTTTCAGCACTTTGTGTAAAAACAATTGGAAGGTAGAGCCCATCTACATCACATCACGTCTCATTAGCATAATGAGAACATTATTATGAGATATACTCCAATATATATTATCCAAACATCAATATTGTCACCTAGCTGTAACTGATCATGTACATACTAGGCCTGGGATCGAATACTAAAATTACTATTAGAATATTCATGGGAAAGTACTCGAATGATTCGAATATTTACTTTCATGAAATATGAACAAATAACAACAATTTATTTATTAATTCTCATATTAAATTTTGAGAACATAATCCAAGTCTACTGACCTAAAATGACCTTTGACCTTGACTTTGTGACCTGGAATTTGTGTCACATGATTTGTGATACTTGATAGCCCTTGGGTACAAGTTTCATGGAATTTGAACAAACACTTTTGAAATTATGCTAAAATTTCAAAATCTTGATGTTGATGCCACAACAAAGTCTAAGTTTCCAGACCTGAAATGACATTTGACCTTTACTTTGTCACCTAAAAGACTAATAACATGATTGGTGATACTTGATAACCCTTATGTTCAAGTTTCATGGAATAGGAATGTATACTTTCAAAATTATGATAACAATTAAAAAATCTTAGCCTGATGCCACAACATAGTTAAGTTTGTTGACCTGAAATGACCTTTGACCTTGACCTAGTGGGCTGAAATTCTACTCACATGATTGGGGATACTTGATAACCCTTTAGTCTAAGTTTCATTGAATAAGAACTTATACTTTCAAAATTATATTACAAATTCAAAAACTTAACCTCAGGTTAAGTTTTTGATGATGATGCCACAACATAGTCTAAGTTTGTTGACCTGAAATGACCTTTGACCTTGACTTTGTGACCTGAAATTTTCCTCACATGATTGGGGATACTTGATAACCCTTTAGTCCAAGTTTCATTTAATAGGACCTTATACTTTCAAAATTATATTAACAATTCAAAAACTTAACCTTAGGTTAAGTTTTGATGTTGACGCCGCCGCCGCTGCCGCCACCGGAAAAGCTGCGCCTATGTCTCGCTTTTTGCTACGCAGGCGAGACAAACAAAAAATCCCTGGTCTGTTTACAATTAAACATGAAAGGATCTAATAGAGTTGAAACTTCTTTATCATGAAATCTTTTTATCTTACCTGAAGGGCTACATTACGAGCTAGTTCAGGGATAGAGAATCCTAGCTGCTCCATGTACTTAGTCTCAGTGATGATCTCTGATAGGTCTGGAGCAAAGTCTACTACATACTTTGTATCAGACCCAAGACCTGAAATGATACAAAAACAATAAGGTTATACAGATACAAAAAGAATGGGAAAGCATGACGTAATTCAGGTCAAATAAATATTGAGAATTTGCTCTGGACCAACTGATACATACACAAAGATAATATGTTTTCTAAGTGGGCACTTCCTTCCACATTTTACATGACACTGCTGTAATATTATTAAAATAATTGCATTTTCTATTTAAACTGAATTTTTGCTAACACATCCAATTTCGTTACCATCAATCTAGTCACATGACTAGTACAATGTGCCTATTACTTCTTAACATCTAATTCTATATACAAGTAATTCAATTAATTATATAAAAAGTAAGTAAGTAATATCAAAATATTAACACGATACAAAATAAAAATAGAACACTGAGGAGTTCTCATCTATGCATTGTCTGTTTGTTTACAACATTCTGGCCCAAATGGTAAAACTTTTCTTTACTTTTTATCATTTGAACTTTGACCTTACCCATTGACCTGTGTGTATCATCACCGTCGTCACCCCCTGAGGGTTCATGGGTCTTGCCTGAAGGCATCTGATCTTGAGGTCGGGTCAGGAGGTTACGCTTGAGTAAGCCCGGGAGAATCACCTCAACGTGTTCACGCCACACCTTGTATTTCCTATCCTCGTATTCTTTCATCTGTCTGGCTACACCTAGGTACTTGCTCCTCGCCTACAGGAAATATGCGTGAACAAAAATAATTGAGTTCAGTTGAAAACCGCATGGAATTAGTGTATATTATAAAAATACTATCCAATTTCCACCATGTCAATGTACAGGAAATCATCAAAGAGTAGGATAATGAATTCTTCCTTCACAAGATAGATGAGAAATTTTGTGAACAGCCAAACAATTTTTCCCTCTCCTCCATTTCATAATACAAGATTTGTCATATTCATTATTTTTAAAGGGTATTTGATCCTCAAGGGCATTTCCCCCTTCACAATGAAGAGGGAGATTATCTTGCCTTCTGGTAGCTTTAAAAGCTTCTGGGTATTAAGAAAGAGGTGCTCGTCAATCCATTTAAATAATAAATGATGATCAATAAATTAAAACCACAAAAGAAGCAAACGTTGAATAACCGAGGACTTACAGCTTTGCCGTATTCACTGGTGAGCATGTCTTCCATGCTCTGGAACCTGATGATGGTGTGTTTGATACGATGGAAGAGAGATCGCTCCCAAGCAATGGCTCCAGCTACAGGAGGCTGGTTCTTAGAGACAGGAGGGTTGTGCTGGTACTGTTTGAACAGGGCTTGTACCGTGTCGACCTGTTTGGAAAATACACCAAATTTAATTGCCAATTTTATTATTTCATATGCCATTAGGGCATAACTCATATATTTTTTTTAAGGACTTACGATACTTCTGGCTCTGAACAGACAGTATATTTTATTTTATAATAATAATTACATTATTCTCAAAAGAGAGATCGCGGCTGTTGGATTAATATAATTAACTGGAAATGAAATACAACTCCCCGGCCATGCATGGAAAAATGCCATAAATGTGCAGGAAAATTTAGAAAATAATTGATTGTTACAAAATCTACATTAAATAATAGAATTACCAACACTTGTAATCATTAATTCTCATTCTTTCTGATGTCAATATTGTTAATATGAATACAATCCTTCACACAGAAATATGTTTATATATATATATATATATATATTTTGGTTTTTGTGTGTGGTCATCCATTGCTTAAGATTGCCAAGACCCCAATACATATAGTATTTCATTATCAAAGAAAATTATTTAATATCTACCCCATATACATACATATCAAGCTTTTTAATCATTTCTACATAATCATGTAGGGATATGTGCTGACCTCTTTGCCATACTGCAGGAGGATATCATTGAACTTCTTCATCATCTGTGAGTTGATGGCCTCACGTGAACGGATGTGTCTGAACTTGAGCAGCATGTCAAAAGCGCCCTCTGCTGAGCGTAGTGTCTTGAAGGATTCGTCAATAAAATGCTTAGCCTCGTCTTCTATGGCTGCTACCTCCTTGTTAAACCACTCCATGACCTTGCGCCATTGGAGCTGGTGCTTCAGGCTGAAGGGTTCAAAGTTCACCTATATGTACAGACAATTCAACATTCCTTTAATACATATCAGACCATAACGACTCAGACTGTACAAAAACACCATGCAATCCTCATATTTTTTTTATTACAAAAGGCACAGGGTGGTATTCCGATAGCGTGTACTAAGTAAGCCTGGCTTAACTTAGTCCACACTTTTATGGAGTGCCTGTTGTCAACTCATTTACCCTGTACAGATTATTTAAATCCTGCAATGAAAAGTGTCCAAAAAATTAATTTTGCAATGAAATGTGAAGAAAAAGATAATATGAGTATGAACTGAATTTCAATAAAGTCTTTGGTAGATTATCTTTGTCATGAATATTGAAGGAGGAAGATGAAACCTAGCATTCCATAGAAGTGCATGTGAACTAAAATTCTTGTTTAGTCTGGACTTAGTCCCGGCTTAACTTATGAGAATATCATCCACAGTCATTGTTTCCACCCCTTATATCATTCCTCATTATATCTAAAATAATAAATGACTGAGTGAGAAAGAAACAAGTAAAATGTTTTCTTTTCATGATATATGTCATTACATTTACTGTAGATTATGGGTACCATACCATACCAAGTTGTATCATGCCATATTCTTCAGCTATGTTACTAAAAGAATAACTCTTACAAACTGGAGAAATGATAATACATTTCCTTCAAGATAGGACTCTTTTCATACAATAGAAAATACTTAAACAACACAAAAGAACTATTTCTAAGGCAGTTCTCTATGCCCAATATGAAATGCTCTGCTTTTGATATCTGATTAAGTTTGAAATGACAACTTACATCTTGTATAGGTTCTACAAGACCATCCACTCTCTTCAGCACATCTTCGATGCGCTGTGGATCACCTGTTACAGACTTCAGCTCAGGTCCAAATATGTTGTAGAATTCCTCAAGGACCTGCATGAAAAGAATTTCAAAATTACAAAATGTATGTATCACAATCAAACCTAAGAAAACAAAAATACTTAAAGGTAAAGACCAGTTTTGGAAACACCCCTCTCTCAAAAAAATGAAATGGAAGCTTGCATTACCAATCATGTGAAAGAATATGTTTTGACTAATACGTGATGATACAAATTTTGCCGGAAAAGTCGGGAAACCGCCTACTAATTGATATATTTGGTAAATTATTATATCTATTGGGACCAAATAGATATCGCGCACGTGGTCGCGTAGTCCCATATACATCTTTCTGTGTACATTGCTTGTAACTTTACCAAGACTATATAGGCCAAATTTTTTATCATTTTGATGATTCCAGAACCTTGCAGTACACACCAATACTTATATGCTAGATGATCAACCTTTTCTGATCGATTCCACAAAGTTTCTTTCACAATGCAATCGCATGACCAGAACTGGTCTTTATCTTTAATACAAATTAGATAATCTATATTAGCTGTAATTGTTTCGGAATACCTCCCATAACAACATACATGTACTAATAATTTAGGAAAATTGGAGCTGTGGAACAATGTACTAATTTGCAATAAATAGAAAAATGGCCGCCATTCAAGCATTGTATTGCCTGATCTCTGTATCTGAGACTCATAACCCAATTATATAATTACCCCCCAAAAATTAAATAATATCCTATATTAGCTGTAATTGTTTCGGAATATCTCCCATAACAACATACTAACAAGTTAGGAAAATTGGAGCTGTGGAACAATGTACTAATTTGCAATAAATAGAAAAATGGCCGCCATTCAAGCATTGTATTGCCTGATCTCTGTATCTAAGACTCATAACCCAATTATATAATTACCCACAAAAATTAAATAATTTTCCACATTACCTGTATTTACGTAAGAAAAAATGAAGGTTGTGGAACAATGTCTTATTTGCATAAATTAAAAATGGCTCCTAGTTTGTCTGTAAGTACTGGGTTGTATTGCCCAACTTCAGTCATCCCCAGTCAATCTGTTGGCTTCATCTGGTTTCATTTCCCCATCCAATCCTGAACTTGCGAGAGTGACTCGCATAGCAGCTGCTGCTAAATAGTTGCCCTAAACCACGGCCACAATATAGGCTCACTAGAAAAATGGTCACCTTCTCTACAAGGTAGACCACTATGGAGTCATAAGAAAAAACCAACAGGTGAATCAATAACTTTCTTGATCCACCTGTTGGTGGTAGTGCTTGAGGGACATATCTCAGAGGAAGTTGCCGTAGACTCCGGCATACCACAAGGATCTGTATTCGGTCCAATGAAATAATAATCAGTGAGAGAAATATTTTACCTGTGCAACATCATAGATGTTCTGGCAGATGGTGGCCATGTAGTCTGTACGTTCAAAGAGTTTCTTACGGTCAAACTCCCAGCGGGCATCACGTCCGGAGGCTTCAATCTTGGCCCTGACCTCAAGGTAACATTCCTTCCACATCTCCAAGGTCTTCTTGGCTTCTGCAGTCTTGGCTTTCACTTGCACAGGTGAATCCCTGAAAATATACAAATGAATATGTTATCTTTTTCAAATGAATGCAATACTTGCACAAAACTGATTACCACTTTTTTCTTAGCACCATTTCTTTTCTAGAGGAGCATAAAATACAAGGGAGTGGTAAAGTGAAAAAAAATACTTTTTTATAAATGTTCTCACAAGTTGTGCCTTGATTACTTTGCAACATTACACAAAATTGACTCAAGAAGTTTGTTAAGATCATATTTCTTTCTTAGAGTACATGTAAAGCTTGAGGTCAGGACCCTGTCAAACAAAGATTTATGATTGATCCAAAATGCTCTCAAGGCCTTTCAAACAATTGCAAGTTACAATCGCCTATCTGTCAGGTGCAAACAATTGCAAGTTACAATCGCCTATCTGTCAGGTACAGAGTTCTGATTGACATCTAACTCTTGTTCGGTTATGATCACTTTTAGTGAATCGCATATCTTTATAAGATGGAGCCACAAGTGAAATATGTTAAGTTTTTAGTTCTAAATGGTTTGGGGTCTTACTTGAATATGGTCCTGATGTTAATGACCTTCTCAACTCTCTCAGCAAGTTCCCAAGCAATTCGTTCCATCAGAGGAATCATACGCTCATCTGTATTATAATGCCTAGAGATGATCCACACCATACGCAAGGCATTCATCATGGACGGGATGGTGTCCAGGACAATCTGAAACCCTGCACCATGTGTCAAGTTCTTGAAGTGCCTCTCCAGGGTACTGAGGAAGCGGACATTGTCCTTTGCCTCTACATAGTACTTGTTCAGCTCCGCTCTGTTGAGATCAAAACTCTGCAGGATGGCATGGTCACCCATGGCATCTTTCTTGGCAAGGATGTCTAGCATTTTCTTGACCTTGGGCATCTTAATCTGCTCACTGAGGGCGCTCAATGCTGCATTTCGCTCTCCAGAAGTCAATCTCAGCAAGTGGGCCGTTTCCATGAGGAGCCTTTTTCAACTGAACCTCCACAGCACTTGCAATCTGTTTTGTCCACTCAAGCGTTGCATTCTCAATCTCATGTATGAGGACATCGTTTTGGGCCAGTTCGCTTGGGTCTCCATCGGTGCCGAGATCTGGAATGTCCAGTCGCACCTCCCCTTCAATCTGCTGGATGGTACGCTCGATGTGCTTGGCAAACTTCTCCATGTTGATGAGGAAATCGTCCCTCAGGAGGCGTGCTTCTGGAGTTCAGCCACGTTGACCTCTTCTTGTTCCTCATCGGAATCATCAGGATGGATGCCAAGGCTATCATTGGAGGCAGACGAGAGGGCAGCAGCTTTCTGCTCTGCTTCTGTTGGAGCATCGCCATTCTTGTGAGCGCTGAAAGACAGCAGGGGAATGTACACCTGGATGGAAATCAAATGTCAAAAATGTCATTTCATAGTTGGACATAACTTTTCCATCCAAACAGTATGGTGGGTATACTATAAATAAGGCTTTATACAATGGATCTCAGAACTTGCCATTGCTCTGCAGATGGAATATAAATTTTGGTCATTTAAAATTACAATCTCCTGTAACAGAGTGGGATGAACTAGGAAAGTATATTCTGCAACGCTGAAAAAGACCAACAACTGAAGCCTTTCATTTTTAACTACTGTCTCAACAAAACAATACCAAATTTATTAACGAAATATGAATATCAAGATCTATTTAAATGTTTCTTTCTGTCAGAATCAATTATTTCCCAGGCTAAAATACACTGAATAATAAACACCATTTTGAATTCTGATTCTTACCTGTGTGATAATCTGTTCCAGCATGACCAAAGAGTGACCATTGAGGATACCGTACTCAAAGAACTTTGGTAGCATGCTTTGTGCTTCATCCATGGTGTTGGGTAGGTCCACCATACCCGGTGTATTGCGGATGAAGTAAATGCAGTCTTCCTCTGCAACCTGTTCCGGTACGTGTCCATGGCACATGTACAGCAGCGTGCGCATGAATGTCTCTCTGACAATTTTCTGAAGATAACAGGTAGAAATGTAATAAAAATAATTAATTTTTAAATATTTCAACACAACACAAGACTTCTCTTCCGTTCTTCTCATTTTAAAGCAAAATTCATTTATCCATGATTGTCAACATAGGAGCACAATGCATCACTTTGCCCACCAAGGCCAGAAGGACATTAAATCTACCTGTAAGTTAAGTGTTTGTGTTCATACCCATCTGATTCTCCACACAAGGTTATGTCATATAAGCATAAATAGTTTGTGGTAGAAGAAAGGATATTATCCAGCCATGACAGATATTCTTTTGTAAATTCTAACAAGCTTTTTAAACAAACAGTTTTCCTTTCTAATCTGGGGTTCTACAAGACTACGACACATGCTCCATGATCAATATTAAGTCACTACCAAAATTCCTAACTTCAACTGTGGACCCTCGCCCTAAGCCCAACCTAAAATCTAACTGCAACCCTCAAAGTCGCACATCTTCTACACACATACACACACACAAAAAAAAAAAAAGAGCAAATGTCAGGTTACCAATTGGGGTATCTTTCCTTAAAAGATTCCACAATGGACTCTAAGTTTAATGATGAATGATATTAGTGCGACAAGGGTACCATAAGAAAGGGTACATACTGTTGTAGGTTGTTTATCCGGAGATGGAGCATCTACATCTACATCTACCACAGGTTCGGGTTCGGGGGGTTTAGGTTCTTCACGGGGTGTCTCTGGTTCTGGCTGAGCATCTGTCCTTGCTGATTGATTCCTCTTTCCTTTCTTTTTCTTTTTCTCTGTAAAATTGTGTAAAATTAAGTACATCAATCATAGCCATTTTTTCAAGGGTCTTTCTATTGAATGAATCTACAAAATTTACAACCAAGGTGCATTTAAAGATTTCTCCTGAAATTCTCTTTCATCTCCAATTCAAGCTATATATATATCACTTATTTTACAGACAAAGATTTACCCTTTATATGGATTGTAAACAGTGCACAGGAACAGTGGCATATTACTGTGTGAATGATTTTTAAGTGGTACGTGTACACGTATAATTATGTGTATATATGCTCAACTATCAGTTTTGCCTAGTAGGGAATCACATATCCCTTCTCAATGAAAATAAAATATAGTATTCCCTTTCCCATTGCTTCTCTTGCTTCTGGATATTTGTTGTTTTGACAATGGCTAGTTTCTTTTACACAAGCCGACACTGATATCATTTCATTCAAAGACTCAAAAGGCAAACAAAAGTTTGTAAGATTTCTGTACATATATAACTGTCATTTCCTTTGCAAGGAGAACTTACTTTTTCCCTTCTCTTCTGTGGGTGTTTCAGCCAGTTCTGCAGGAGTGGGGGGAGTCTCTTCGACAGGTGTGGCGCCCAACAAGCCATCATCCATGATTTCAAGGAGGCCATCTGTCTCGGAGGGTTCTAGGAATGGAAGATACATGTAGTCATAGAATATCAAAAGACAATCGTGGACCCCTTTCACATTCTATGTTAGGTTTCAGTGGCTTTTCATATAGTTTGAAGAGAGTTACTTTTGGAGCTTAAGGAAAAATTCAACTTGAGATTAACGAGTCAAAGCCAACAGGTGCTGCATAGCTACAAACTGAGACCATGTCTACAAAACTGCAAAGAGTCAGTTTTTACTGACAAATTGGTAACTGACCCTGCTTCTTCCTTGGGCTTGGCAATGCATGTTTGCATTATAAATAAAATTAATTCAAGCGCTGTAGTGCACCCTTGGAGGGCTGCTAATTCGACCTTTATTATAACCGTACTACTTTGTTCTCTCGTCGCTTCCGGCTTGCGCTATGCCTGGATTGGAAATTTCTGGCGTTTGTAAATTTTGCAGTTTCAAAGATTTTTAGTTTTCTCCCTTCTATCTATCTAAGTATCTTCTCCCGGTTCGGAGGTTGATTGCAACATCTCTCCATTTCACTCTATCTTCTGCCATTCTTGTGCACTCTTGCAGTTTTAGTCCACTCCAGTTCTTGACATTCTCTTCCCAGTTGATTCTGGGTCCCCTCTCGGTCTAGTTCCTTCCACTCTTCCCTCCAACACATCCTGAGGCTTTGGTGCCTTTTAACATGACCAAAGTATTTGACTTTTCTCTCCTTAACTAATCCTACCAGTGCAATTTGTTTACGCCCTGCCATGTGCAATATCTCTTTGTTAGTTTTCATTTGTTTCCAGGATATTTTCATCATTCTTCTGTAAATCTACATTTCAAAAGATGTTATTCTATTTTCCATGGCCTTGCTTATTGTCCATGTTTCTGCTCCGTACAATAGGACAGACCATACATAACAGTTTACTAGTCTTAACCTAAGTGCAAATTTCACCTTTCTATCTGTGAATAAGTCTTTCATTGCCAGAAATGTATTCCAAGCAATTTCTATTCTTCTTTTTATTTCTGCTTCGCATCTGGCATCATCTGTGATATTTTGTCCTAAGTAGATATAATTACTGACCTGCTCAATGATGTGTTCATCTAGTTTTAAACAGATTCTAGGCTTATTCTCTGTTCTACTAAAAATCATAGACTTAGTTTTCTTGACATTCATGCGGAGACCAAACTCTTCACTTTTGACTTTTACAGTATCCAATACATGTTGTAAATCTGCTTGATTCTCTGCGCAAAGTACAGTGTCATCAGCATAACGTAAATTGTTAATATTTACACCCCAATACTAACACCTTTCATATCTAAAATTTCCCTGAATACCAACATTACGCATCCCTGACATACTCCTCTTTTGATTTTTGTGTAACCTGTAATTTCATTGTTAAATTTGATGGCAGCTGTCTGCTCCCAGTAAAGTTTAGATATGAGACGTACGTTCTTACCATCCAGGTTAATTTTTTGTAAGCTTTCAATCAATTTGTCGTGGTGAATTCTGTTGAATGCTTTAGAGTAGTCAATAAAGCACACATATATTTCTTTGTTTACTGCAATATACCTTTCTGTCATCATTCTCATACAGAATATGGCTTCTCTAGTAACACTTTGAGGTCTGAAACCAAACTGTTCCTTTCCTACTTCATTGTCAATTTGAATTTTTATTCTGTTGAGAAGGATCTTTAAGAGCAACTTGGTTCTCCCTTGTAATGTCTTAATTACAGATTCATACAACCCACAAACTTACTCGGTCCACAAAGAAATACGGTTCACAATTTTACTGTCTGTCTCGATCTCGTGCGGGTTAGTGTACAAGTGGTGGAAGTTGACCCCTGACCTAGATTATGCTGATGCCTACATTTGCATACACTACATTCCTCATTTTTCATGGTCATATATTTGTTCAATAAATAAAAATTTAATTCATAAGAGTTTTTTACTACAGATTCTTTATTGGGGGATATTTTTGACCTACATGTAACTATACCAAGTGCTATAAAAATGCAAGTCTTGCTCGCTTCATGTTTTTATGGACTCAGCATGCGCAGTAACAATTTCAACAAGAAGCGGACTTCAATTTAGACGAGGAAAACCGGGGAAAAAAGACGCTTAAATGCATCATACAGTCAATCTGGTAAGTGGAACCGATGTATATTAGCCTAGACCTAATTTTCAAAAATAAATGCATCAGATATGAATCAGCTAAAGTGAAATTTTAGTCCAAAAGTTTGGCTGGAATTTGGTGGCCAGATCCGTACCACCAAGTTTGCACAGGAGCGCCTATGGTCGGCTTCTGTCTCGACAAAGAGAGGAGCCGACCCTACCAAAATCAGAGGCTAACGAACGAAAGAGACAGAAATTTTCGGTCTAGAGAGTAGTAGTCGTAGAGACTCGAGTCTAGAACTAGTCTAGAAGTAGAAATTAGAATCTAGACCCTCTAGTAGTCTAGAGACTTAAACGATCTAAATAAATCTGTGTAGTCTAGACCTAGATCTAGGATATGAGAAATTGTGGATCAAATGTCACATTCCTAATTATTTGTTAAATGTCCGCGAACTTTGGACACCCGGCCCCATCATAACTCGTATTTTATAGTTCAACTTCTACGCTGTAAAATTCTCGTCGCCAGAATCCCCGTCCTTCTTGACTGCATGACCGAATTGTGCGCCGATACGCCAGGCGAGTCACGCGACGCAGACGGCTTCACAGCACGGGGTTGATCCGAAATCGGTAGTCTACCGGCTAGCTGTCTTCGATGTGTTTTTTTTTTTCTGTTTCATCAAACAGATCTTGCGATCTATTGTTAACTTTTCCATGTAGATTTTTTAACTTACCAATTTCTATTTCAACCTCTCTTTCCTCTTGTTGAACTCTTTTGTAAAATATGGCAGCTGATTTGCCTTCCTCTGGAGTTGCATTTAGAAATTTGGCAAGGCCCATCTCATATTCGCCGTCATCTCGATTCATCAACTCCTCAAAAACTTCGGGATCAGAAATGTTCAAGGCATGATAGACCTTGTCTCTCAGCCATTCAAAACGAATGTCATCCATGGCTTCGACTGTCCTTCTTTAATTCTCCAAAAATTGTAATTAGATCTAGGCCTATGTCGTTATTTTTAACATATTTTCACTTATGTTTTGGTCCCGAAGTCACTTCAATTCACACAACTATCGAACGTGTCTTATTCACGCATCTCAGCAGCTGTACACATTCGCGTAATAATTGATTGATAAAATAGGTCCATATATATTCATTGAAGTACAGAGTATGAGAAATCATTTAGATTACTCATAATTATTTTAGTTGTCATATACTATTATTAGCTTATTTATTCTCGTATTTTGAAGGATTTTCAGATAAAACCGGGATTGTAATATCCTATTACATTACTATGTATCATTCCGCGTTCAACACGGCCACCTCAAGCGTTCATGACTACAGACAAGAAAGGGTTGCTAGGGAGACGAAGTTGCACTAATTTGGTAAATTAAAGAGTGATAAAGACTTTTAAAATTCGTAGTTTGGGATAACAAGGTGTAAGATATTCTTTTATGTTGCTAATTTTTGTGTCTCTGCATTATCTGTACCATAAAAAAGGATACAAAACAAGAGTCAAGATTGGTTTGATAGATATAGGCTTAGCAGGGGATAACCGGATATGCCTACCAATGCGAAACAACTGTAATGTCGACAGCATAGTCTATACATATTAACAGGCGTAATAAAACAAAAAATATGTGTGTGTGTGTGTGTGTGTGTAATTGGGTTTTTACTGACGTGTATATATATACACAATGTATATTCATGTATACATGTATAATTTGTATACTGTTATCCACATTAAAAATTTAAAAAAACAGGAAAAATATAATATTAAAAAGAAAGGCGTTGGTGATTATAGTCAGTTCTTGACTGATTGCCATTACAAAAAAAACACAACATAAACATATATATCACACCGCGCTAGCAAGTAGCAGCACTACGTACAGTACAGTAGCATAGAGGAAAGGGCACAATTTGGAGGAGGAGGAGATGATGTCTGCAGGGGCACGGGTCACAGTCAAAAAGGGAAAAAATATCAGAGGTGAAAAGGGGAATTTCTGGCACCTGAAAAGACGTACTCACCAGAAATGAAAAGAGAGGAAAAAGACAGTTATTAGAAAAGAAAAGGGGCACTTGTCCTATGTAAAAAGGGGCTTTTTGGGGGTACCTGAAAATTTTTTTTGGGGGGTACAGTCCCCCACCGGGAGTGCCGCCTCTGGCATAATGGGCAAAAATGAGAGAAAAACCCCGGAAAATCATGTCATTTCAGCAACCTTTGTAAAATCACTGGTATCGAATCAGAAATACTGACCACGTTTGAATTTTATTTGGCGGGTCAACTGCCCCCATCCCCCATCAGTACGCCAGTGGAATAACACCTTAGATGTAGATGTAGTGGACGATAACCGTACGGGGATATTATATAGGTAGGCCTACTTTAGACGAGGATACATGTTCCACTCAGAAATTTTACGGACAAGGGGGGGGGGAGGTGTTGTTTTTCATGCCTTGCAAAGTTTCATTAATTATTGCAAATTGAGGAAGGACACAAACATCTAATTTGGCTTTGTGCTGCAATGTACACATCTAATTATTCCTCTTCGCACATCGCACTCATGCTGAAGATCGTTTTGACAGCGAAGGGTGAAACACGGAAAAAAATTCAAGAGATTTAATCAAATCTGTACGAATAGTTACATTGGCGTAGCGGGGGGGGGGCATGGGGGCAGAACGAATTGGGACTAATAAGGCGCCTTGAAATGCGTCCACCGATTTTGTTTTGTTTTGTTTTTGTTTAACAGAGATTTTTTGATCAAAAATAGATGTGAATAAATGGGGTATACAGCTATTTTTTCTGCTTGTCAGTACGATTTTCGAACTCGCACCCCCCTCTCCCTGCCCCTGCAAATTCACGAGGCAAGAAACGTTTGCAAGTCGGGTGAAAAATAAGCATTTCAACCAATCGATAAGTTGTATATAGGATCGTATTATTCTAGATATCTTACGTTAAAGTCCTGTTAAACCGTTCAACCGTTTAACGTCATTACATACACAGTCCTTCTTGTGTCGGGTCAGGGGCGGCTACTTTTTTTTGGGGCGCATTCGAGAAAGAAAGGCGACCGAAAGGGAATGGTGTGCTCAGGTTCACCTAATTTGGTTTGTTTGTTTTACCTGACTGCTAAGAAAAAATACGTGTGCTTATTAGTAAGCAACACGGGACCGACGGCTTTAAGTCCTCTCCGAGGACTTGGTAATGAGGATTAATGCCTCACCAAATGGCGCATCGACTTGGTTTCGAACCCGGGACCTCCCGGTTTGGACCAATGCTCTACTAATGAGCCATCACGCCTCCAAATTGGTTGTTGTCATTCAGACAATAGGGTTTATATGCGATATGTGCCCGTACATTCCAGTTTTCAACTATAAAATAAATTAATGACATAATGCCCCTTCACTGCATTCGCTCATGTGTCAGTTGTTTCCAAAAACACATTAAATTTAGAAAAAGAAGTATGCATTTTTCGCCACTGATTTGGAGAAACAATCTTGATGATCAGAACTTTGCATACATCGAATTAGACACAGTTGCTTGGGATAGAGGGGTTTCTAAACTGATCGCTGCAAAAATAAACGAATAAATACATAAATGAATAAATCAGTGAATGTTTAACTCGTTACGCCCGTAAGAAGGCCAAAATAGTGCTGACAATTTAGCGTCGCATTAACCGCTCAAATCACAGCGGAGAGGTTGTATTTATAGCGATGCGCGCGCCGGACCGGTATACAATATAGGTGAGTCTATTTGGTTCCTCTTCATTTTTTTTTCTTCACACAACCGTGGTTTTTCTATCTCGAAGACACTCTTTCTTCAAATTTATTTCGCAGACAGTTACCATATGTACGACAGAAAATGCATTAAATGTGGATGAAGGTCTCTAGAGGGTAAGAAACTTGACAACATTTAACGTATTTTTGCAGTTTTGATACCATCAAATGACTTTGGGGATGTTTCTTTCAGTTCAGTTTAGCTCGGTGAAGCATGTATATCGCTGATGTAGAATGTTTTGTGTTTTTGTCTTTGGGGATGCATCTTTAAAATCCACCTTTCAATCGCCTAAAACACATTCCAAAAATTGGTCTCAATTATAATTGTCGATGTCAAACAAAATATATTGCAATATTTGAACATGGGGGGTATAAGGCACTCCTATAATGCATGAAGTCTAACCGTAAACGGGATGGTATGAGGGGCATCTTCTTCTTGTTGTTGTTCTTCATCTTCTCCTTCGGGATTACTGTACAACATCCCTAAAATGGGTTAAACTAAATATAGATGTAATAGTGTTTATTTATCCGCAAGGAAAACAAAATGGACACATTTCCCCCTTTTTCAGTTTAATGTTTGTAATATTATTATGTTCGTCATTTGTATTACATCGTTTTATTTACAGCGTTATCAAATTTACGTACATGTACGTTGACGTTACACACCGTTTTTTCTTACCTCTTTCCATGAGCAGATTGATGAAAATTCTGACAATATTCTTGATAGATATTTTCTCAGAACTTTATTGATTAAACTTTATTGATCAATCTTTTATTTTTCAATAAAGTTCCGATAAGAAAATTGTTTTGTCTATCAATAATAAATCATATTATTGTCAGAATCATTTTATGAAAAGAGGTTAATTTTGTTTATCATTTTATGGGCAAAAATGTAGTTGAGGTGGGAAATTTGCCGTTTGTTATTAGATGTGCCTGAATTTACATCCCTTAAATACCCTTTTTGGATTCGTACTAATGCTGAATTGCTCTTTAATTTTGATTAGGATTATGGGCGCAGAGTATCACACTTTGATTTTTTCTTGTTTTTATGTACAAGTATTTATTTATTATCATTAACTTTTTTTTGGGGGGGATTACCCCTATACTGACACCCCTAAAATCGACGCCGCCCCGGTCAGTACAATACAATATCCTTGCGGAGAGGGTACGAAAAACCCTCCACCTTGTAGCAAGTAAACGGGATTCAGCAATGTTAGGGAGAGAGGGATTGGGGGGTGTTGAACACTACAAACATCATAGGGTAGGGTAGGGTACAATGACAATGTATATAAACTTTTTGGGGAGGGAGGGAGAGACGTGACCGATTTTTTTTTTCTTTCTCTCTCTCTCATTATGTTCATCCGGTTATGCCTGAGCAGAGCGTCAGAGCTCATAAAATGTATTGCTGTCTCTTGCAAGCCAGAAAGTCTTTAACTCTTTTAAAGATACAAGTTAACGTCCTTGCGGTTCTTATAGTAGGCGTATATAACATCGCGAAAGTGAGCGCATCTCTGCACATATTTTGTCTGTCCTCTCCTTTCTGGTCACTTTCTATGTTCCATGAAGCGTAAAAGACCGAGTGCGGCAAGAGCTTCAAATCGCTAAATAATCATCATTATGATATCGTTCAGTTCCTAAAAATGAAATTACAGGCGTTCCTAATTGATTTTATTTAGTTATTTATATCAAACGGACATTTAAATTGCATGGTCACAAAATGTCAATAAAACAGCGGTTCTTATGTATTTGATTGCATTCTACGCTGTCTGTGACTCTGAAGCAGTGCTTTTCTTTTTCTTGCACTTGTAAATTATTGCCATGGATATTAGCTAGCCAGCGAACGTTGAAATTACTTTGACATATTATTAACTTTCGAGATTTTCAAGGTGGACATGTGATTTGTTTTAGCGTAGCAATGAATGACAGCTCAATGAATATATTCGTGCCCTTTAGGCGCGTTTGCTGGCGGCAAAGAACAAGTTATTACTTTTTTCTTCTTCAAATTCCTCTGCATTTTCTCGCATATAGCAGATAAAATTGAGTACTGAACATATAATAATGTGAAAGAAACTGGAATTAGGTAAGGTTGATTAAGTAGTACATAACAATTGATGAACGATGTGAGGAGTTTCAATGACCAAAATGAAAAGAAATTGACCTATAATCTTCCTGAAAATAGCATGCATCATACTGCACACACAAATGGGTATTACACACACATTATTGGCATGAAACTGGCAAACGTTTCAGCTATTTATCGTCCTATTTTGGCTTTGAGAACTTTATGAGAGCAATTCTTTTCATAGGACATTTGTAACAGGGGTTAACTCTTTCCATTTTGCAATTTATGCCATGTCATGCTCTAAAATTACAATTAATTATCATTATTATTGTTTTAAGATTGTGTAAATACGACTTTGGAGCCCCTCCCCCTTACCCCTATCCTTTGGTGCACCGTATTACCAAAGTATTGGCGTACTAAGCATCGTATCATATTATTTGTACTGGAAGGGAGAACGTTGAGTTGTTTTATAGAGTTTCGTACAGGGGGTTATGTGAGACTTTGATCTCACATAAAGTTGACACTGGCATTGCACTGAACCAATTGAATATGACTTGTAACCTTAAACGACCTCACCTCTGAACTTGACCTATGACCTTCCCAAATGAACGTCGAAATGACGCGTTGATGTTATCGTTGTCATGATACAAGTATGAGTGGGGTCCATTATTTTGATTTAAAAATGTACATCGGGGGCGAGGTATGGAGTAATTTGAAGTTCTTTTGATAGACAAGTGACGACGAATCCCAATTGGAACGCCATTTTGTTCCCACTATAAACGCAACATTCATATTTTCAGTGCATTTTTTTAAACAGAAATATTTCGAACGCCATTCTTTATCCGCGAAATATTACGTCCATGTCGTATAAAAAAAGGGACTCTAGGAAATATAGATCCTCTTTTTTATATATTCTCTGTTAACAAGACCAAAATCAGGGATGAAAATAACAACATTTTTTTTTTTTTTTTTTTTTTTGGCGTTAGGTGCGAGCCAGACGTGCGTTAACTCTGTATCAAAACACATGAGTTAAAGATAAGCTAATGTTCTGGTAGTGATAGAAAATAAATTCTCACAGAATCTAACAAAACTCACACTGTCACTGAATGTTCAAGATTACAAAATGTGCCAAACGATTTTGATAGAAAATGTATGGGGCTGAGTAATGAGCATTTAAGAAAATTATGGTAAGTAGGCCCGACACCATGTGCTTAAAGGCAACGTTTAACAATGTTAAATCTGAGATGCACGGCCCTACGTGTTTATCAGTGTCTGTGATATGGTGTAAGATTAAAGCCCTAAAAAAAAATCGCGCTTCAAAATGATCAAGAAGTGCCTCCATAAAGTAAAAGTCTTTGAGTGACCGGTTTTACCATACTCGTTTTCCCCAATAGACTGTAGTTTTATGAAAACCGTTAGGAAAACGCAAAATTTCGTTTCGATTTCCAATCATAAATATCTTGATAATCAGACAGGCGATCGGCTTGTAAAAGTCATGAGGTTCCTGACTGACCTAAAGGTTTATGATTTTCATTGCAGCATGAGCTAAATCCAGGATTTTGTTTCAGAATCTGAGACAAAGTTACCAGATCCCTTTAAGACAGGTCGCTATGTGCAAATGAAAGTAGTGGTTTTTATTGAAGATGATTTCCAGCAAGTTTTTGTGTGTTTGTTTTTATTTTACTGGTTCAAACAATCTATCTACTGCATGATCAACAATGAACAGAATGGATAATAGCCATGTTCTCTCGGAATACGATTCCCATATCAGAGCCCTGACTTACAAAGAGATGATATTAATCGCAACTTATTTGCGATTGATATCAATCGCAACTATGTACATAAGAGATAGGAGACTGCAAACTTGCGATTGATTTGGATCAATCGCATCTCTTTGTAAGACAGGGCCCAGAACTCAAGAATAGCTTTAACCCTCTTCTGGCTTTCATTAGAAACCTCAAATAAATGTGAAAACGTGGTTCACGAACATGCATGCATGTTGACGCGGAGCTAGCTGAACATCGACAGTATGCAAATAGGAGGTACTCACATATCAATTTTTATACAAGTATTTTAGAAATAGAAAGAAGGTGTGGGAGAGGGAGCGAGGAACTAAAATAGGGGAGCGAGAGAAATAATTAAAGAGAGGGGAGATAGAGAGAGAGAGAGAAAGAGAGAGATGGAGAGAAAGAGAAAGAGAAAGAGAGAGAGAGGGGGCGAGCAAAGAAACTTTTTTCATAGTAGTCAATTAAGTCGAATTTGTCAAGCAGATAAAGTAACCCCTCCCTCTCAAAGCGCAGCGCGACAGGGCGGAGGCTTATTGCATTGAATTGATATAAAAACTGCATTCAATTATTGCCCTTTACGAATCCCTTTAAACTTGAAGCTCGCTGGCTGAATTACAGCAGACTGTACGATGATAAAGACATGATCAAAACATTTTATATTGCTATTTGTGAGCTAAGAACATACAGGAAAAGCTGGAAAAGAATCTTTATGAAAAGAACCAGCTGAACTTCTTGATTCCGGGTATTATAGCGATGCGTTGAAATCATATTTCATGGACATTTCCCTGTTTCCATCACAAAATGGCATATTATTGTCATCCCTTATCTAAATGCAATTGAAGCGATCGAGGAAATCGATTTTGGGGAGACCGACTTGATCGTCTTGAGAAACCCACAGAAAATAATAAAAGCAAGCGAGTTCGCTTTCTGGGAAAAATTAAATCAGAAATTTCATAACAAAAGGCTTATTGAATAATGCATAATATGTGTTTTGTGCGGTTTTAAGTATTAGTTGATTATGTGTATCGATTATTTCGTAAACGAATAATAGAATATGATAATAATAATGATAAAATTAGAATTAAAAATGACAATAATGACGATAATAATAATAATGATAATAATAATAATGATAATAATAATAATGATAATAATAATAATAATAACAATATTTATATAGCAAGACGCAGTCCCTTAGTCTAAGGACAAATTATAAATTGTGGAGGTGTGTTTTTAGAGGGTAGTATGTTTCTGATGTGTGTGTGAGTAAGGGGGTTGAATGGCCTACCACCAACATCTAAGAAAGTAATTAAGGCAATTCAGAACACTTTAGAAACGATATTAGTTTAAAGTACGAGATCCTTGTATTTCGTTCTATTCTCTCTCTCTCTCTCTCTCTCTATCTGTCATCAATCTATGTTATATTGTAAGATTTATCATACTGACTACTGTTATGTGTTTTGCAACAAGCCCCTTGATGCTTATGCTATACCGTCACTATTCACAAGGGATATAATAATCATTGTTTACAGGTGGAAAATATGTGATTGACTGATAATGGGTGGGTGCGTGGGTGTAGTTGCGTGCACGTGTGATGAGTGTGGGTGTGTGATGTGGTAGGGTGGGGTAACTGTACTTACGGACTACGTGTATTCTATCTTCTTTGCGTGTTTATGCCTACTATTATGTACTAATATACATTCTGAAAATACCTATCGGAATTAATGTTTCCCTCTCAATTTCAAATTTAAAAAATCACATACTTTACCTCAATGTGGTGCACTAACAATATTCAACTTTATGCAAATATTAAGTAATTAATGTTGTGGGTACTTCTGTGAATACTTTACTGTACTTATATACTGATTGACAATGTGCAATACTTTTACTTCTATCATATTATTAGTTTTAAAAACCATTTGATTTAAAAACCTATTGTTAATGTGTATCATGGGCCTACATACCCCTCACTTTTAATTTTCTTGAAACTAATTCCTGGTAATTTTGTCCCTTTTTTTTCATTGTTACTTGTTATTGAAAAGTCATTTCTTCTTCCAAATTCTCCATTTTTGTAATTTTCCCGTCCTGACTTCGTATTTGTCCTTTACCCCTTAATCACTTTCCGTTGTTTTTCTATCAATTTTTACCTACATCCTCTCCCATTCGTCTTCACTTATATCACATTTTCTCCTCTTCTTCTTTGTCTTCTTCTTAAATTGCCCTAAGTTTAATTTCTATTTCTGCCAGTTTCTCTCCCCATTTCACTTCATAAGTATACGTAATTCCAATTTGACTTTCTTGCATATTGACGAAATGTGTGCTTTAATTTGTTGTAAATATTTTTCATTCTGCTGTAAGTTCTACATTACGATTGTCTACTGTGTATATTTTGTGTAATCCCTTTGTATATATTGTTTCTATTGATTTTATCTAAGGCCCCAAGGGCAGCAGTTTTTTCAATTGGAGAGGCAACCCTGTTTAAATAAAACTGAAATATAACAAAATTCTATGGGGATTTCTATATTCATGAAATTTTCTTTGTAAATTGAACAGTCTCAGCTTCGGAGCTGCATGATTGATGTGTGTTACAATAAACCAACCAATCATACATCCACTCCGCGAATTACACGCCTTTTGGGAACTGGCAAAGCGGAAGAGAGAGACTCGGAGAGACAAAGTAGATGAGAAGAGATGGAAAATTGAGATGGTAAAGAGGAGAGGAGCCTTGCATTGAATGCAATAGTCTCACTCCACTGGGAATCAATTAAAACAACCGATACAATAGGTTGTCTGATAATAATAATAATGGAAAGTGCTTTTTTCGCATAATAATTTGCAAAATTATGTACGCGCTTTACATTTTATTTAAACAATAATTCATTAACATACATTTGAATATAATAATAATAATAATAATAATATTCAGCTTTTATATAGCGCTTAATACATCTCGGACGTCTCTAAGCGCTTTACAGATATATTATTACCCCGGTTACTGGATTCAGTGCTTGCCTGCACATACTGTGTGCACAATCTTAACTCCTGGGGAGCATTCCAGCCAGGCGTTATTCGGAGAATAGCTTACGTGCGAAAAATAGTATAATTAATGTATTACATTTACAACTTCATTGCTATAGGTATATATACTCGGAAGTTAAAAACAACGTGAAACAAATGCCGAAAATTTGTATGCCTTCTTCTGGAAAATGACAATAGTTTGATGATTAGTGGGCTATAGTCTGACTCAAAACACACATAATTAAGGCATCATTGGGTAAAAATTTTGCCCAACATGAGGTTAATTATGTATTCAACCAAGATAATTGTGCATTATCTTTACTCAACTTGAGTAATCATTGTTGAATTAGGGTCAAAACATAGAATAATTACTTAAAAGTGGGCAAAATATTAATCAAGTTGGGTAAAGAAAAATGTTGGGTAGATACATACATGTAATTACCCCAATGGGACATTTTAAACCAGCATTTTTAAGAGAAATGAAAAGGGGCAAAAGGAAAGTGAGTGAAAGAATTACGCAACTATATAGGATACAGAAAAAAATGACTTAATTTTATGACAAAATATATTATTATGGAAGTTATTTACCCTAGATTTCACTACCCTGGACAACAAGCTGCTAATTTAATTCCTCTATTTACGTTCTTACTTTATCTGATGTTATTGGGGTAATTTTGTATGAGGTACTTGTCCAGGATATCTGTCCTGTCCTAATTGTCCTATAGTTGGTCTTGTGTACTGTCGGGATATGATTTTTGTCCGAAGATAAGTGCTCTACTCGGATAGTTTGTCCGAGGGGAGTTCTAGGGGGAAATTGACCATGGGGGTACTTGTCCAGGTTTATTGTCCGGCGGGGGTAGTAATTCAAATTCAAATTGTAGCATTATATGATGGAAATCCGTTTTCTATTCATTAATTAATTGTCCTCGTTTAATTGGGAGTAATTGGGAGTAGTTGTACTGGGGAGGTTGCCCTTTGCCGTATTTGACCCGAGTTATTGTCTTAAGGAGTCATTCTGATTTGGTTATAGTATTATGAGATCAAAACCCGTTTTGGTTAAAAGAACGAAAAAAAGATGGCTTTCTCATCGATCAATATTGTCGTAGGGATTAATTGTCGAGGTGGTAGTGATGCCGAGAAGTCGCCATTAGAGATAGCTGACTTGAGTGATTTCCCGGAGGATAGTTAAAGAAAGCCCGTTTTCTTAAAAGGAAAATGAATCTTTATTATCATCATACTCATGCGATTCTTCTTTACATAATTAAATTGAATTTAATTCTTTTTTCCCATTAGGAATGATAAGCATAAACATAGTACGAAAGAAAAGGAAGAGAGAGAGAGACGAAAACAACTGCATGGGTATTACCATCGTTACACCAACGAAACCGACACCAGACCGACGCAAGACCGAACCAAAGATTACATAACCACAAATGGCCTAAAATCAGTCGGTTTGGAGTCGATGTGAAGTCTTTTAAGCGGTGTGACTCAGGTATAATATATTATGGGCAACTTTGACACCTTTGTAAAGTAAATTTGTTACACACTCTTGTTAGCATTTTCGCTCTGATTGTACATGATAGTATTTTTTTTTGTCCTGTATGTGTGTGTTTTAGGGGTAGGCTTTCAAGGAATCCCTCCTTTCTGCCTATACCAAATGCTCTCATAAATTGCCATTATAATTTTTATCACTATCTTGTTCTTTTTTATCATTGCATTCTGTATTTGTACGTTTCAAATGTAATTATGAAGAGTGTTGAATAAACTTTGAATTTAAATTTGAATATGTGATTAATGTCTCTGTTTACATAATCCCTACAAGAAACACACACGCATCTTTTGAGTCGTAATTCAGGATTTCATGTGGCATCTGCTTTTTAATTTTCACACCCACGGTGACTTTAATCTCGAACGAAATCCAGCCCGTCATAAATCTTTCATGCTAAATGCCGGGTGTTATATTCTATTCTGATTTTGCCATGTTGGAAATGGAAATTTATGTACCATAAAGCACATAGTATTTGACAGCTGACTGGCTGACAGATAAGCAGTTTTATAGTACTGAACGGATAATTATGCATCCCTCTCTCTCACTGTTTCTCTACGTCGCTCTCTTTCTCTCTCTCTCTCTCTCTCTTTCTCTAAGATAAACGCTTTTTATGGCACTGAAAGGATAGGATAAGAAAAAAAGTATTCATGTCTTTCAGCGATCTTAATGTCTTAGCTGTTTTTTTCTTTCAGATATGATAACATCGATTTACAATTCATGATATTCTTGATGACGTCCGTCTAGTTTTATTTCAATGAACACAGTTTCCATTCCTCAGATGTTTTCATGGAGATTTCGTTAGGAAGATAATAAAAAAAAAAACATCAACTCGCTGGAAATAATCAGGTATTCTTTGGTAAAGATAGGAAATCATTTGATATATTCTGGTATCCACTATTTATAGGGGGAGGTATATTCATTTTATTTTCTCACATCAAATTGAAGGAGTCGTGGTAAAGAGGTTCATTCACTTCCATCCACATTTGCCACTCTCCACCAAGGTAGGATGCGAAAGTCATTGTAGTTTTCTCCGCATTGTGAACGTCTATAAATGGCGCCTGGCTGGAATGCTCCCCAGGGAGTGGAGAATGTATATTCATTTGTGTGCAGGCAAGCATGAATCCGTTGACCTGGGTAATAAGAATAATTTACACGTACTGTATATGTAAAGCGCTAAATATATCGTCGATAAACAAAGCGCTATTTAAACTCAGAATATTGATATTATTGTTATGTTAATATCATTGTTATCGTTATTATAATTATTATTATCATTATTATTATCGTTATTATCATTAATATTGATTATTATCACCACCATCATCATCATCATCATTATTATTGTTATTAGCGGAAAACGGACGTGGGAAGGGAATGAAAGGACCCCTCATACTTCCTTCCCTATTTGGTGGCCTTTGGTGATTCGGATGTCTTACACCCAAGGAGATGGGAGCACCCCCCCCCCTTCCCCTTCCCCGGCGTGATGCCAATGCCCTCTCTATATTTGGAACCACGCTAGGTGGACGTTTATCCTAGGGTTACATTGTAGGGGGTTGTACTTCCAATTTGTGATATCGCAAAGCCTTTAGAAAAAAAAATCGACTTATGCCTATTTCAATTGCCTTGTCAACCACCTTTTGAAATGTGAAGACATTACAATGACATATATTACGTAATCAAAACATGGTTTCCATGAGATATACCTGAGGATATTTAAATTGCACACATTTTCAGTGCCTGTTTTGTTGTCTCCTCTGGACTAATTTCTCTAACTTCACCAGCGTCATTGTAACTGATTTGTTGCCTCACTCTAAATTTCGGACATGGTTTCATTTTGAAGAAAAATGCAGCGTTATTAGAAATGAAAGGAATCAGTTTTAGCTTCACTATGGCTAGTAAGAGAGACTCCATTTTAGATTCAGCTGCATACACCAATGCATACCGGCGCAGCGTTTCAATCAGGAACGAACACCGTCCATTCTATTGTTCGGCAGGCTTTCCTATTCGAAAGTGGCAGATATTTCAGTGTTTTTTTCAATCGAAAATGTATTCTTACCCTGAATGTTTCTAAGCAAAACATTATATTTATCAGCATCAGCATCACTTCCCTTATAAAATGTTGTGAAATACGTTCATGCTTAAAAAATCAATCAAACTTATACAATTGAGAAATAGTTCCACTGAAAAAAAGGTTCATTAGTTATAGGATGTCGACTGCCTACACAGGATGGTCCCTGATGTGACGTCATCAAAACATCGCTCGATTTTCTGGCGAAGCGGTCGTATATCCCAGATCATGAGAGGAGCTTTATTTATATCAATGTTTGATTGCCCGATACGCAGTTGACCTAAAACTTGTAATCTGAAAGCTTCCTGGTTTCTAGTGATAAATTATGGGCCTACTTGTAATTTTCAATGAATGTCTACTTAAACGTCACCATCCAAAAGACGTGACTCAGTATAAGTGTGCGGCGGGTACGTCGAGTACATGAAACTACTCATTTATGATAATCGAGTGTATTGAAACGTGTAGTATCTCTTTAGAGAATATTAGAAGCACACATGTTTAAAAGAGTATAGCCACATGGAACCCGTAACAAACAGAACACAACTATTTTGGGTGATTGGTACACTTTAAAGGGATAGTTGAGTTCTTGTTTAAGACCGCAAATGCCTTCAAAGTGCATGGTTATTGCTCTTCTTATTATTTATGACATTTCTAGTGCCCTTTTAGACCCTAAAATTGCTATGAAGGTAATTTAAGACCCCAAAAATGTGTGAATTTAGATTGAATACGATCATACCCATTCAGCTCCACTTTAAAAATACGGCGACCGTTAAATAATTAATTAATAATAACAATAAAGTACACGGGCCGACTGGTTGTGCGTATTATAACCAACACGAAAAAACCAACAAAAGCCAATATTAGCATTAGCTGGAGTAAAACGTATAAGGCGCTATCTCGTTTTTCAACGGCTGGTTCAAAATTACCGAATATTAGTGGGGCACCACAAATATTAGAAATTATTATATTTATGGATTTTCAGCCGTCTTTGAACCGATTTTGATCAATCAAAGATGATTTTGTCATTTAAATTGTAAAATCTTTCAAATTTGACACTCTGTTTTCATTATCACCCAAAAAATTATTTGTGTAGCGCTCTCTATACCAAAACTCAACTATCCCTTTAAGCATGAATTAGAACACTTTTGCAGAAAGCAGTTATATGACCTTGCGACTTCCATAGGCGCATGGTGTTTAAAGGAGAAGTACTTTCATGTATCAAGTTGGGTTTAATAGAAGCAGAAAAATAAGAGGAACATGTCAGTGAAAATCCGATTAAAAATAAGAAAGTTATAATATATCTTGCGATGTTTCCTCCCATTCGCTCTGTACCGTAAACAAAAAAGAAACAAATATTTTCCCCTAACACAATGTTCAATCATACATGCACCCTAAATATAATTATTGCAAATATGTTTCTATACAATCCATGTATGAAACAAATCTTTTCTGTCATCAATAACTAAGAAAATGGAAGTTTAATATGAACATTTCTGTACAGAGCAAATTAGAAAGAACCTCGCAAAATACATCACAGTGTTGCCAATTTGTGTTTCACTAATGATAACTTTACAAATTCATAATTTGTCTACTTTTTTCGGATATTGCACAAACTTTCACTAATTTCTTTCTTTCGTTTATCTGCTTTTATTAATACCAGCTTATAAAGGTGGACTTCACCTGTAACAGAAGTATTGACACATGTCGACTCTCCCTATTTCATTCTTTTTTTCTTCTTCTTCAGATGAAAGTGAGAGAGTGTCCATGATTTGCAAGCAAATTCATGGATTATATTCACTAGAACGTGGAGGTGAATCGGGCTTTGACATCGCAGAGAAAAATACCCAAGAGTGGAACCATCTATTTTAAAGAGACTACGAAAAAAGAAGGAAAGCATATTCAATTTGTAAATTGGACGGCGAGATAGCCATTAGACTTGTCGCCGGATAAGCCGCATTGCGATGTCCGTTACCTAGCAACAGACACTGTCAGACGTCTACGTATAACCCGAAATACTGCCTAATGAGCTTGGATGGATGGAACTGAAACTTAGAACAACTCGAGGTCAGATTAACACGAGAGAAGATATTCAACATTCCTCTTTTTAATCAAATGAAGTCAAAGTGGCCTTCGCTTTTGATAAGAACGCGCATCATGTGAAATTAATGACGAAACTTTTAGCCTTGCTGAAGCAGTTTATATAAAGCAGAGTGGCCAAAGTCTCCAAAGTCTAATTATTAAAAGAGTTACCATTAATTCGATGGTTACCTCGGAGGTATTCAAAGCCTCAGACATGTCTAGCGGCTGAAAATATTAGTTAATAGGAATTCAATGAACATCTGTGTATTGTACCGGTCTGAGAGCAAGTATCAAGGACGATATAGAACCACATCAATAGATATTGCATTCGGCGGACTGGAAGATAGGATGTCATTTATTTTCTTGAGAGAATACATGATTGAAAAAATGTAGTCCTCGATTTCACACCCGTCGACACCATTTAACACTCTAAAGTCATTAAACACTCACTTCTTTCTCTCTCTCTCTCTCTCTCTCGTAAAATACCCTCTAGCTCGATCTGATTTATTAATATGAGAAATTTGCCGGATATTGAGAAGGAAATATTTTACGAAAAGGAAATCATGTAAGATGAGTTTTGAAATACGATACTCGCCAACGGGGTAAAAAATATGAACCAAGCGGTCCGTGTTCTTACGCAAAAACCAAAATCAACCAATCATCTCCTGGCATTCCGAACGATTCGTTTTGTAAAAAACCATATTCCACGGACAAATCAACTTGATATTTAATGACCCTAGTGATTACAGTCGCGTCCAGTCCATTGTCCAGTCTATGCTGAAGAATTACAGAAAATAGCAAATTCAAATGCACCGTACGTTTTAATGAGACGCGCACCACACTTCTCAGCTCTACGTGCGTCATTATCTTAAACTACCGAAAGTCTCTATACTTTGTGTAAATGACCTGAATGAAAATGCCCAGTTATTTCCTATTTTTCGAGATGGCAACTGAAACAAGAATAAGCTAAGCTTTCGTGATATTTTATTAGAAATCTGTTTTGCGTCTTCATTTACATTTTCATTACAAACTTCATTTATAACGTAACGCTCAGAGGACATACAAGAACCAGTACATGCATGCTATACGTCGTAAGATCAGATACTCAACACTTCAGCCCCAGATGGTGACCCTTTGCAAGCATCATTTTTCAAGCTGGTATCTTTTTTTTACAAAATGTGTATTTTACTTCTTGTTAACTACTTCATCGACATTACATAGAGATTACCATATAATGACGCTTGCTGAAAAACTTTAAATGACAACAAAGATTTAACAAATATCATATAAAAGGATAGTTTCCCGAATTTGTGCTTTGAGCTGATGAAAGTGACTGGATACGCATAACTTGAAATCATAAGTGTGCTTTTAAATGTTCACTGACTGATTGTTTCATACGGGATCAGAATTGCTAGGCCTATGGAGCTGAATCTGTTGGAAAGCCCTACGTTGCCAAACTCAACAATAGCATCGACCACCGACGTCGAAACCGTCGATGGCGCCGTCATCGACACTCAGGGCTGGTCTGTCAGCGGGATCGAGAACAGCGCCCTGGTCCGTACGGTCTACGGATTAATCGGTTTCAGCGGAATGGCGGGGAACGCGCTCGTCTGCTTCGTTCTCATACGCGTTCCTTCGCTTCGTACACGCACAAGCCAGTTCATTATCAACCTCGCCATTGCCGATTTTCTCACCTCGTTTTGGCTAATCCCCTTTCACATGTTCCCACGCGCACCACCCTTATCTAAAGGACTGTCAGGCGAATTAATGTGTCGCCTTTACATCTCGAAATACATCCTGTGGGTGTCGGCTATCATGTCCATTTATTTTTTGGTGGCCGTGACTTTGGAACGCTACGTTGCCGTGGTGCATCCATTGAAGTACAAGCGGGTTTTCACAACAAAGTTCACCGTGCTCGTTTCCGCATGTTGCTGGTTGATCGGCATCCTGTCGCCAATATTTTTCCTCTTCATCTACGATGTCGTCGATGGAGTCTGTGTCTTCTTGTCCTACCCAAGCCGGGCTCACCAAATGGTATTTCAATTAGTGTAATCTAAAGTTAGTTCATAGGGTTCTCAAGAGTATACTAAATTTTTTTATAACTTGATGCATATTCACGATCTTTACAAAGATTTATTAACTAATGGACAGTCTCTGTTACATAAAACACCACGGTCAAATTTGTTTATTATATGAGTCACTTTCATCAGCTGAATAGAGTTTCTTTACTTGTGTTGATAAAACTCTTCATGATTATGCAGGGGCGGCCGAGCGACTTCCAAAGTGGGGGCACCAAGAAAAAAGGGCACTTTCTGGAAAAAGGGCACCTACAAAGGGAAATTTCAAGGCGAAAATATACAATTTTGTAGACATTGGTATATACCCCATACAGTGTGATTACATTATCAGGGAAGATTTCAATATTTGTTTCACTTTATACACCATACAAGATATTGCTTAAGCATTATGCTTTGCAGTTGTGTGTGATGGTCTAAAGAATTATTTGCGAGCGAGCGCAGCGAGCGAGGAAAAATTTTAAGATTTGTGAGGTCGCATGCAGCGCGAAAAATTACATCTTATAAAGAGGAATAAACCCAATCCTGATGGGGTTATAAACATATTCTCATAACGGAAGACTGAAAAGACCTTTGATAAGTAACATTACTATATCATCTATAGATACGTGAGAGCGTAGCGAGCGAGCTTTGGGGAAAATTGCTCTTATAATGAGAGGAAAAGGGAAGGAAAAGAAAAGTGAGCATGTGTCAACGTACAAAGAGTAATTATCAGAGGTGAAAATGGGGCACTCCTTACACCCTCAAAAAGAGGCACTCACCAGGGATGAACAAAGTCAGTCATGAGAATAGGAAATGGGCATTTGTCGACGGAAAAAGGGGCCCCATCAGATTTTGATTGGGCATTTATAAGAGGTGAAAAGGGAATTTATGAAAGAGGATAGGTCCCTTATTAGAAAGGAAAAGGGGCACTATCATTGTTAAAAGGAAATTATCAGAGGTGAAAAGAGGTACTTATCGCACCTGAAAAGGGGCACTTATGTGAATGAAACAGGGGCACTTATAATAAAGGACAATGTGCATTAGTTCAAAGAAAATGGACACCAATCAGATTTTAAAGGAGCATTAATCGGAGGTGAAGGGGGCACTTATCTGAAGTGAAAAGCAGTAACTTCTCGTACCTGAAAAGGGTCATTCACCAGAAAAGGGACACTTATGAGAAGGGGAAGGGGCTCCTTTTTTAATGGGGCACTTATCATTAGGAAAAGGGCACTTATTAGAAAGGAAAAGGGGCACATGTGAAAATGAGGTGCGCTTATCCGAGTTAAAATGGGGGTAGTTATTAAAAGGGGAATTGGCACTTCTTACAAAGGAAAAGGGGCACTTGTCAAGGTGAAAGAGGCACCTTTGAGATTTGAATAGGGCAATTATTAGAGATGAAGGGGGCACTTATCAAAGTGAAAAGAGGCACTTCTCGTACATGAAAAAGGGGCACTTACTAGAGATTAAAAAGGGCACTTATGAGAATGGAAAATGGACACTTATTTGCAAAGGAAAATGGGAACTTGTCGAAGTAAAAAAGGCACGTGTCCAAATAAAAGGGGCACTTATCAGAGTTGAAAAGGGGAGGGCATTTTACAAATTAATAGGGGCACTTGTCAAAGTAAAGGGCACTTTTCCTTTGTAAAAGGGGCACTTCTTACAAAGTTAAAGGGGCACTTTTCCTATGTAAAAGGGCACTTTTCGGATGCTTGAAAAGTGGGGGCACTGTGCCCCCTGCCCGGAGGGCCGCCTCTGTGATTATGTGAATTAAGAAACAATTAAGAAAAAATAAACCTACACGAGAAGATCGGAAACACTTATACAGATTCACGCTGATGCGACTAAATGAATCAAAATATTGAGCACAGATGCGATTACTCAAAAATATACATTATCTAAAATTTAGAAAAACATTGCAAGAGATTTTAGTAAGTCACTGCTTTTCCGTATGTGTAATCAGAGTATTGACTATTGCACTCCTGTGCAAGGGGCGTCTTTAGGAAAAATAAGAAATGAGAAAGCTCACAGATTTTATTTCACCTTTATCAGAAGTCGACCTTCTCTTTAAATACCGCAGGTTGTTGGGGTGTTCATTTTCACTGTAATCTACGGCATACCCATCGTTGTTCTTCTGATGTGGCATGGTAAGATCATCAGATCCCTGAAACGTCAAGCCAATACCCTGGCCGCCAACATCGCAGAACATGGACAAACTGGTGAGGATAAGATCCCTTCAATCGCAAAGACTTTTAAGATACTAACCCAGGGTAATATAATGTCAATAGCCGTGTTCGTCACTTACTAAACTGTGGCAAAATTACAATAACAAGCTACATAGCCCGAACTTAAGAAAGAGAGAGAGAGAGAGAGAGAAAGATAGAAGGGGTGGAAGAAAAGCAATATGAAAATAAGATGATACTAACCCTTCCCCACTTGATGGTCTTGCTCTTCTTTCTCATTTTGTCTACCCAGTAATACCGCCCCATCCCGACACGTTAAATGAGTGTTATATTCACGACGCGCGAGAAGGTGTTTCCACAATATACTGTAATAACGCTTATATATAATGATAATGTCGCCTAACTTTTAAAAGATTTAGATGAAAAGAGATTTCAAAGACGCACCCGTAAGGAAGTAAGGAATATTATTTTGTTGAATGAAATTTAGTTCAGCCTTCTTTGATAGATAGTTACACCTTGTGCAATTTAATTTTGTTCTCATTTTCAGAGCAAGCTCGGAGAAATAATAGCATTATCAGACTGAATGAAAGTAGCAGTACATCCGCAGGGGTCAAGACCGTTAACAACGACAAGAACCGATGGCATCTTAAGGTAGCCAACGACATGCAGAGGACTTTCTTCGTCGTCATCATGGTCTTCATGGTCTGCTGGGCACCTAACCAGTTCCTCTTTCTCTCCTACTCTCTTGGTGCACCCGTCGACTTCACCAAGACCTATTATCACTTCTCCGTCATCTTAGCAGTTTGCAATTCTTGCGTCAATCCCTTCATATACGTCTTCAAGAACAAGTTGTTCCGGCGTGGTATATTTCGGGCTTTTCGTTGCGTTGAAAGTGGGTCGACCGGGGCGTCATTTGAGAACAGCGTACAACCACAGTCTACTGCCTGTAACCAGCCGAAAAGATCTGATCATCATACAACAGTATCTATAACCTGATAATGACCTATGCATTTAAGCCTGGTGCACACGAGGCGTTATTTCCATTGAGTTAATTACGCTACTGAGACTATGACCCCATTCGCAATTTTTACCCTGATGAGATACGTGATGCCATAGCAACAGGAAGCTGTTGCTCTGACAGCACTTGTCATTTTCATAGTGTTTATCCTTCTGTTGTATTTTCTTTCTATTTTTTCTAGTTTGATTGTTATTTCTTGGTTTCTCCTTCTCTTCTTTTCGTTTTTTCTTTATTTTTATCCTTTTATAATCTTCTCTTTCTATTTTTTTCATGTCATGTTTTTTTTTATCCTTCTATTATTTTATCCTTTTTTCTTCTCTCATTGACATTTTTTGTTATCCTTCCGTCACTTTCTCTCTCTTTCAATTTGTTGTTCTTTAATTTTATCATTCTACTGTCTTCTTTATTTATTTTATTTATTTATTTATTCTCCACTCATGGGATTGAATGCCCTTGTCAGCTATAAGCTGTTTTTCAAAGGGGTTCAGCCTTCTTTATGTTATTCTTTCTTATTATTTTTTTTATCGTTTTCTCTTTCGGTCTATCCTTATGTTATTCCTTGCTTGTACCTTCTATCATCTTCTCATCCATCTTTTTAAATTTTAATTCTTTACTACGCTCCTATCACATCCTCTTTCTACCTTTCTTAGTGAAGAATAGGACCTTTTCAAATTAATTATAATAAATGATAATGTTCCGACATTAATATCAACAAAGCAAACAAATGTTTTCTACGGCCACTTCATTTTTTCTTCTGCTGCTGTTGTAGTAGTAGTAGTAGTAGTAGTAGTAGTAGTAGTAGTAGTAGTTGTTGTTGTTGTTGGAATGACCACGGGTGGAAGGAAAATGTCCTGATTGCACTAGACGAGACAATTTTCTTAAGACTTGCTATCTGTTTGACAAAGGTGAAAACTCAAAACTTTACATTATGTCGGACTGAAACAATTAATGAAAGGCTAAGAAAAAATGCTAAGTTTCTATGGCATTCAGCAGTGTTAAAATTTTATTACAAATTTTAGGAAATGTCGCGAATACGATAACAAAGGCTTTCGAAAAATCAAAGTAAGATAATTTCATTAACGTTGTCGATCACCTTGTCAAGTGTCCAAACATTCTAATGACATAAACTCGGACATGATATGTATTATACGTAGGGCTTTTAACCCACTGGCCACTGAATTATCTAATTCCCATAGGGACCACCAGGGGGGTGTTTCACAAAGACTAAGATCGACTTTAAGTTGGACTTAAGTATAACGGGCCGTTCATGCCATTGGTTGCTATCCCAATTGGTCTCTAAATTATAATCTTTAGATAATATTTTTTCCTTCAATAATGAATTATCAAAAATGTAAGTTTTGTATATTTTTTACCATGATTTGTACGTCCCTTGAGAGACCAATGCCAGTAAATAATGATAGCAAACAATGGCATGAACGGCCTGTTATACTTAAGTCCAACTTAAAGTCGATCTTAGTCTTTGTGAAACACCTGGTTACAGTAAGCAAAGAGTTAAAATTGCTTGAGTTGAATTCGCAAAAGTCTTCACGGTCGTGTTTGCTATTGAATTAAAAACTGCAATCCCTTGACACATGTTTTTTTCCTAGTATCAATCTTTGTGTGTTGCTGTTTTCAGCCTCGGCCTATTACAATTTAATTACCAAGTGATCTGAATAACAATACACAAGTTTGTGAACAAGGGTTGTATTTTAGGTTTATCAGCTGGTAATAAACCATGATTTTAAATAGACACTTTATTTTCTCGTTTTGATTTCATTCTTTACCCTGTCTTTTATATTTTGTGTTGTTTGTGTGCAATTTTTAATATGACAAAAATACATAAATTAAAACTAATGGTAGACGATTATTTTATGAAATACAAAAATTCGGACATTCGTGAACGCCCCTCGAACACTTTTAGATTAACAAAATGTATTAATCATCTCCCACAAAAACAAACATTTAAAATTTGTCGTAAAGGGTAAAATGGTATGCTTTTGAAAAATAATTTAAAGGATTACCAAAAAAAAAATTATGCTAGCCACGAAAGAGCTGCAGTATTTCAGTTTGGCGGCAAAACTTGATATAACATTCCACGGCAACCCCCTCGAATCTTGCAATGATGTGGAACTTGTAGGAAGAAACAAATTTGTGGGGATAAAACAAACTCAAGAAAATCACGTCTTGTTAAAATAAGGTTCTTAAAGTACGTTGCATATTCATGTCGAGTGGTAAAATCATATAAAGTGTGTCTGTGCCTGTTCTGATGCGATATTGCATAACAGACCAATTGATAGCTTCAATTTCTCCCTGCTGAAGATGTGCGTGGTTGCTTAAACAAGACAAATAAACAAGATCGCATTGTTCAATATCTAAATGAGTATAATGATCAATTTGCGACGTTCGTACTTTCAATGAATGTTGGAAATAAAATCAATATCCCTTGGGAAGTGAATGCCATCTTTAGATTTTAACATTTCTGCAATTATTCGTCTAGCATGTCAGTCCATGAGTTTATGATTAGATGGATTGACGTAGCAGCATCACTTAGTTTAATAGTGCTTTAAATTATCATCATAAATACTTTGCATTATCATCATAAATACTGTTTCCTTTTCAAATTAAAAGCATTTTATGACAATCAAAGCTCTCTCATTTTATTGAATTGAACGAGCCCGCGACATGTCTTCGTCACTGTTACTTTTATTGAAATCCACAGACTATGTTGGAAATAACTTAGAATTAGATAAATATGTGAGCCACTTCACGAGGCATTTTTGAAGGAAAATAATTGCTGTTTCGATCATTGTCTCTATACTGTAGGTGTACCAAGAAAAAGTTAATTGCCCAAAGATAAAAAATAAAAAACCAATAAAAAAAACCCAAAGAACTAACATCAATTTGTTTGGTTTCATGGTCGCCTTTTTGGTGCTAGCCCAAAAACCATTTGAGGTTTTACGGTAAAACTTGGTTTTTGCATACATCACCAGAGACAGATTATAACTACTATTTGCAGACATACCAGGTATTTCTGATCAGTTTTCATATCGCGTTTGCCATATTTTTCAGACCTATTAAAATTAATAATGCGTGCATGCACGTATAACACGTCACAAGCGGACAACTTAGAGCGATGGACCATTTATGTTTTTTAATCCCTGGCGGTCACATAATTATTGCCGACTGCGTGCAGACCAATAAGTACAGATTCTAATGCAGTTATTTGTCACTAATGAGACCTTGGTCATTATTATGATTATATTTGTAATTCCATTGTGTTACGAGTGATGTCCTCTACCCGTTGTTCCCAGGTCCTTACGTCACTCAACAGACGACAAAGTTACACAAAGTGGTTTGATTTCAGGAACCGATCTTATTCAATCGTCATTTCGAGCTTCGTTCTTCAACTTCAAAACTAAACTAACTCGTCCTCAGAACAAGTACGTACATTGTATCTCGATACATTCGATACACCTATCACAATTGTTTTTTCGTCAAAACTCCGCAGATTGCGTCTTGATGACTGTAGCTATTTGACAGTTTCAGTTTCAGTTTTCAATTCCAGTTTTCAGTTTAGTTTCTTTTATTTCACATGAACAAAAAAAAACAATACATTAACAAAACATAGCATATTTACAAAATTGATATTCGTGAGCAATAAAGACATCTACACAGCATAAGTTGTATTGCATTTACACTAAATAATTTCGGAGTTACATGTGAAAAAAGGAACTTTATAAAAAGCATATAGCTTGTAGAATTTAAGTTCCTCAGAAAATTTTTGACACAGTGTCATTCATAATAAGGTAGAAGTATAATAATAAAAAAGCAAAGTATACAGACAAAACATTAAAATGATATGGATGATGGATGTAAGGAAAAAGAGAAATAGGAAGGGAAGGTAAAGAATGGGGGTCAGAAGAAGATTGAGAAGAGAGAAAAGGAGGTTTTAGAATATAATGTTCAAGGTCGGGTTTGATTTGATGTCATATTTCATATCGTCATCATGAAATGGAATCATACATTATATTCCAAAAATAAATCAAAATTGTAACATACATCAAATAATATTAAGAAGAAAGAGAGAGAGAGAAGAAAAAAAACATCATATAGAGATATGATATGCCTAAGGTACATGAAACAAAATGGAGGTGAACTATGACGGAATCTAGTTTGAAAGGAGGGATTTGAATAAAGATTCCCTTGGATAAAAAAATATTACGCACTCTTTTTTCCTCCACAAATCTATATTTTTGTTATCTTATCAGATAATCATTTCCATTTTACACATACACTAGGGAAAATTAGGGTACGAATAGAGCATCGCATGCTATACATGTATTTTAACCAGATAAGGGCTACTCTATTCCTATACTTATATCCTCCTTTAGAAAAAAATGTTTTATATCTGTTGATCGTAACACATGTTTAGCTAGTTAATTCGTTATTTTTAAGCTACTGTCATTAGTAAATAGTATTTGGAATGTTTAGTATGTTTCTTTTTTATATTACTTGAAGAATGTGTATTAAATAGAGTGGTATAGGTGTGGCAACGTTTCAAGCCTTAGGCTTTTATTGCCAAAACTCTGCGTGTTTCTCTGTGCAGTATTACTGTAAATGTATTATGATTATAACTGTCCATTTAAAGTCTACTGCTATTGTTTGTTTAATCTCATGTTGATCATACCATGTAATGTGATGAACCATGCAGAAATGAATACATAAATACAATAAATTAATAACACATGTGATGGATGTATAGACCGGTGTTTATACATACTCTTCCTGATGCCTGAGTCACACCTTTGCGTATTTGGCTTGCGTATTGCTGCGTATTTATGGCAAGCCGTTTTAACATTTATTCCTATTTCTTGATATCAAGAAATGATTTTCTGTTGCAAAGCAATGGTAATTCTTGATATCAAGATTCTATTTCTTGATAACAAGAAATAGGAATAAATGTTAAAACGGCTTGCCATAAAAACGCAGCAATACGCAAGCCAAATACGCATGAGGGCGAGTTAGTTAGAGGGCGAAGAAGTTAAACATGCAATGTTCATCTTAACCACTTTGTGCTGGGGCGCCGGAAGTGGGGGAGTCGCCCCAACCAAAAAGTGGGGGGCAAAACGCATTTTCGCCCTCCCCCAAAAGCCCCCCGAAAAAACAGCAGTAAAGGAGTAAAAATGGTTTTTATTTTTTAACCAAAAATAAAATAAAAAATGAATTGAATCACATAAAAATTACATTCCATTCAAAGAAAAGGAGAGTAAAGAGGAATTAAACTTCTTAAACATTCCTCATGCCCCTATATTTATCAATTAATGGAGGATTTTATAATAGCGTTACGCGCATATCGTGGAAATATTGTGAGAGGATGGGAAAGCGTGTGTGTTTTTTATGATAGGTGTGAAAAGACGGGGGGGCATTTATACCCCCCTACCCCCCCAAAAAAAAAATCAAATGTGTTTTATTTCTTATTCGATACCAGTAATTTACAAATGTTGCTGAAATTATATGATTTTCCCGGATTTGTCCTCAATTGTTTTTGTAAATTATACTTTTTTTAAGCGTTTACAAATTCCCAAATTTACAGTCAGGCAAAAAATATGCTTATTTAGAAGCCTTCATGTCAGGGCTTGCATAACGGTGGGGCTCGGGTACTCGAGCCCCCTAACTTTTTTGAAAAAGTATGTTGAAGAGAAAAAGAAAGAATGAGTGACCTGCCAGTGTCACAAAATGAGGTATCAAAATATGCGCATCTGACCGTAATTAACTTGCTCTGCCCACTGGACCCCCAAAAAGGGCCCTAAGACGGGCCTCTGGATGTTCATCTGACCGTAATTAAATATCTAAAACCCCTAAGCTTCCGGGGGCTCTGCCCCCTGGACCCCACCAAAAGCCCTAAGGAGGGCCCCTGGATGCTCATCTGACCATAATTAAATACCTAAAACCCCTGAGCTTCCGGGGGCTCTGCCCCCTGGACCCCACAAAGGGCCTTAAGGCTGACCGTAATGAAATGCCTAAAACCCCTGAGCTTCATGGGGCACAGCCCCTGGACCCCTCGCCAATTAGTGACCTATCAGTGTCACAAATAAGGTATCTAAATATGCTTATCTGGCCGTAATTTAATGGATAAAACCGGCCCAGAGTTTCGGGGCTCCGCCCATAGACCTTTTTGCTCATTACGCCACTGCCCCTGATAGGTGAGTCCCCTGGAATGTTTGCCCCCCCCCCCCTTCCAATCCCAAACTGCTTCCGGCGCGCCTGACTTTGTGTGACTGTGTCATCTGTTCTTATTTAACAAAGGACTTTGGAAGACGGTTGGAGGAAACCATCCGTAACACACAGGACACCTAATCACTCACGTTCCTGGGGGATGTTTCACAAAGATCCTAAGTCGAACTTAACTCTAAGTTGGACTTAAAAATTATGGAGAGCCATTGGTAGCCTTAAAATAAAAAAATATTCAAAAGCGAAAATTCAAGTATTTTAGATTTTTTATAAATTCCACATCAAGAACATGAAATCTCCTTGATAATAGAAAATATGAATGATTTGAATCAACATTTTATGCCATTTAAAATAACTTTTACAAAATATTTTCATAGATGCCAACGGCTTTCCATAATTGTTAAGTCCAACTTAGAGATAAGTTCAACTTAGGATCTTTGTGAAACACTCCCCTGGTATGTTTACAAACTTAGAAATTATTTGGTTTAAGAGGTTCAAATAATTATGCATTGAATTGTATACTGATTGTGGTGCGACAGATGGTGTATACTTGCAAAATAAAGAAACAATTGCCCGATTTTGATAATATTAGAGTTTCGATTATAAATTATTTCAAAAACTAAAAGTATATTGCAGATTCGAATTGTAGAAATAATAAATTCACAAGAAAATGGTTTCAGTTCAAGAATTTGTTTACATAAAATGATATTTTTCTGTATTTTTCTTTCCATGAATATCTGAAATGAATTATTGAAGATTTGTTAGTTTTCTGTTAACTCAACAGTTCAACAATACTTGTATCTTGAGAAGCCAATTTTATTTATGTTATAAATGTAAATTACCGTGAATATATATTTGTTAATTTGTTTCAAATGAAAATCAATAAAATCCCTGTGGAGGGAAAAATATGGAAAAAAAATAATAATTAAAATTAAAAGCATTCTTTTTCTTTGTAAAAAAAAAAAAAAAATGGTCTGTTCAGGGACTGTTGATATTTTAAGGTTGAGCTGCAGTAAGGTCTAACATTAATTATACAACAATAACAATAATAATGATGATAATAATTATAATAATAATAATAACATTTACAATAATAATAATAACAATAATAATAATAATAATAATAATAATAGTAATAATAGCGATAAGCCATTTTTGTATAGCTCATAAACCATATTTCCCTATTCGCCTGGGAAGAAAAAGAACAAAAAGCAAAGAGAAAACATGTTACTAAGTTCCTTACATATGTTTATCATGTGGAATAAGTGAATTTTAAGGGCAGACTTAAACTTATCTTTATTATTTTCCTTAGATGAAAACCATGTCAACTGAACTTAATAATGTATAACAACGATCCTAGGGTAGACAAATACCATCCAGCGCATTATTTGGAAATTTGGAAATTGCATATAAGCGAAAAACGGCATACTGCATGTCGAGCAATCTTGGGACGATTGTTTTTCGACTTGAAAATCTTTGGCAAAATCTTCTTGATTAAGATTTACCAGCACACATTGGAATTCAATTGCGGCCAAATTTGCAGTATTTACGTCAAAATGAATTATACAGGTATACCGTCATCGCTGATCAATCTTCGAAGACGAGTCGGACAAGGGGTGGTCTATAATATGGAATCGAAAACAACGCATTCGTTCGCACGGCCTACGGCCTTATCGCGATATTCGCACGGCCCACGGCCTTATCGCGTTATTCGGCATCGCCGGGAACGCTTTAGTTTGCTTCGTTCTCATCCGCGTTCCAGCGCTCCGTACCAGCAAGTATCAGCCCATTCATCATCTACCTCGCCGCTAACGACTTAGTGACATCCGTCCTCGTCATACCATTCCATCTATTCCCTTCTTTCCCGTCTGATTCATCCGCCTTCTCGAGGCAATTATTCTGTCGATTGGTTCTTTCAAAGTACATCACTGTTATGGGTTTCTATCGTGGTATTACTCTGCAGCCTGCATGGTAGCTATTAAAGGTGCTTCGCCGTCGTACGGCTGTTGCATTACAAGTTTTATTTCACGACGAAACTCACCATCGTTTTCGTAGTCGTCTGCTTTGATTGAAAAGAAATGGTGAATTCTGAGACAGATTTTCTATTTAAAGAGTAGTAATTATGAACATGAATTAAGTGCAAATATTAAGGAGCAGTGTGTAATCATTTTACAAAACAAAAATGGCAAGTCAAAAGAAACAAATTATACAATTGAAAATTACATTACATAAATTCGAAATTAAAAGGTCAATAGAAATTAAAGGTTAAGTTACAGTTGTCTTTGCAATATGAACACAGAAACAAATTATTCAGGTAGGTTAAGAATGAGTCAAGTGTTTTTTTTCTTGTGTGAGGTAGTTCTTGCTAAAACTGGTAAATTATTCCATAATAAAGGGCCGTCGTAGCGAAATGAATGCTTTTGATACTTAGTGCGGCATTTGGGGATTAGAAGATCACGTCTGAGAGATTGTCTTGTGTTCTTATAAACTTCACTTAATTCATGACAGAAATCGGAATGATAATCAGCGGATAAACCATGAATACATTTATAGATATACACAGATCGAAGATATTAAGTGCAACTTAAGGTTCATCAATCCACTAACATTGATTCAAACTAAATGATTTTGATTGATAGAGATGATTGATCGAGGTGATAGTTACAGTACAAACCAAAAAAAAAAAAAAAAAAAAAAAAGCACATGCCCAGAGTAGAAGCAAACCCGTTTCATTTTTATCGGCGAATACCCCTTCTCTATATCTCACTTATTTTAGTTATTATTTTGTTTTTGGCTTGGGTTTGTACATTTTTTCTATTTCATTTACACATCTATTCATCCCTCCCGTTTCAGCACAATCTATTCACAGTGACAATTAAATCCGAGTTTATCATGAGAAACATGAAAACTAATAACTAAAAAAATAATTGCAAGTAGGCGGACAGGGGAGATCTCTTATAGTGGAGAATATATGGTTTATGAATAATTCTCAGAGAGATAGGGACTGAATAGAAGGAAAAATGTGAATTTTACCTGTCTGGCTTATTTGAGACCAATCAAGCGATCTTGCAGAGCGGTATCAATGGTTACTGTTTATCACCTAAACGTCGATTGTTAATCTAAGACTTGTAAAAACTAAAATTGATTTTTCTGACTGAAAGAAAGCTGTAAAGATGAGAGACTGCTTGTCTTGAATCGTATATTTCATATTGACGTATTCTGCGGTTCTCTCTGTTAAAGGCATAGAAATAAATCCGCAGTATTCAGAATGGTGCTGCTCGCTTATTTCATTTTTCATTTTCATATCATTTCCTTTATATTTTTTTCTGTTCTGAATACATAATAAAGTCAGTATACATTAAAACATACATGGAGAAATCTAAACTTAGTTTAAACAGAACAGGGGGGTGTTTCACAAAGACTTAGATAGACTTTAAGTTGGACTTAAGTATAACAGGCCGTTCATGCCATTGTTTGCTGCCATTATTTACTGGCATTGGTCTCTCAAGGGATGTACAGATCATGGTAAAAAATCTACAAAACTTAAATTTTTTGATAATTCATTATTGAAGGAAAAAATATTATCTAAAGATTATAATTTAGAGACCAATTGGGATAGCAACCAATGGCATGAACGGCCTGTTATACTTAAGTCCAACTTAAAGACGATCTTAGTCTTTGTGAAACACCCCCCAGGGCTCCAAGAAAAGCGTAGCTTGATGCCTTGTGAGACCTGAAAATTAATTAGGCCTACAAGCAACAGAATTAGGGGGTTCCTAGTTTATTCTATTATTTCTTTGTTGGGCGTAAAGTACATGTAGCATCCCCTCTCATTACAAATACTCAATTGGCTTTTTTTCATCTCATCGTGTGCAGTTCAAACTCTGCCTTTATGTTCACAAATTCATCACCAATACTAACCCTTCCTTACCTTTCGGACATGATTTTCCCTTACTTACCAATACGTGATCTTTTTTCCACAGATAGTTAGGATAATACTAGAAATTCATAATGATATATTATAAAAAAATATTAAGTTCGTTATTATATGTATATTATGTAAATCATATTTTGACCTGAAGTTATTTGTATTTGCAAAAATGCAGAAATCAAATCAAATAAAAATATAAATCAATCTTATTGTATTTGTCCCTTTCTACCCAATTGTATTAAATGGGTAGCTGGCAATGCTGTGGTAATGAAAACTAAATGGCTCCCAAGAAGGGCACTATAAAACAAATGAGGCTACCCATGGGATATAATAACTTATTGGTATTGTTTTTATTGAGTAGAAGGGCGTTCACTCATACCTTTGTTAGAGCTAGCTCATTATTGCTTTGAAGTCGACTAAAAGTTTAGGCTTCGATAATAATATTAATAAAAATGATGATGATGATGATAATAATAATAATAATAATAAAGATGGCCTTTTAAAGCGCAAAATAGTCTGCCTATGTGCTAAACGAAAGAGCTAAAACAAAAATACAATTTCATGCTTGCAAATTTCTACAGGTTGAAATATGATATTAATAACGGACAATGAACAAAGTATAGCCACTAAAAATATTTGTTTCTTAATTATTTTAGATAATATCCATAAATCACATTTATTTAATTAGTCAGGTAACGTTTCATACAACTTTTTCGTAATATTAAATTAATCAGGAGTAAAAAAGAGCAAAATAATTGTAAAAGGAACGCTTCATTGCGGTTTTGTTTTGAAAATCCATTTTCGAAATTTTACGTCTGTCAGCATGAAAGAAAAGAACTGAGGGATGGGGAGAGAGGGGCAAAAATAGAGAGATGGGAGAGAAAGATAAGAGAGAGAGGGAGAAAGAGAGAGTGAGTGAGTGAGAGAGAGAGAGTGAAAGAGTGATGGGAGAGAAAGATAGAGATGAGAGAGAAAAAGAGAGAGAGAGACAGTGAGTGAGAGAGAGAGAGTGAAAGAGTGATGAGAGAGAAAGAGAGAGAGAGAGAGTGGGGAGAGAGAGAGAGAAAGAGAGATGGGGAGAAAGATAGAGATGGGAGAGAAAGAGAGAGAGTTTGAAAGAGAGATGGGAGTGAAAGAGAGAGGGAGAGAGAGAGGGAGAGAGAGTGAGAGAGGAGGAGGAGAGAGAGAGTGAGAGCAGGGCAAACATTCAATCGATACACTAGTCTATGTTATAACTAAACGAAACCCTACAGAAGGAAACACAGCTCTTCAACATTTCTTTTTTTGCGTAGATAAGATTTCTTCCGAAGACCAAATGTAGATGTTTGTATAGGTACAGTAAGCAGATATTGATCGGACAATTAGTATGAGGAGATCAAACCGACGGTCATCTCATTAAATGAGAGAAAAATATATAAACCTTCTAAAAAATGTTTGCCGCATTCGAAACGAATCCCAAAGGGTAGTCGAACGGTGAATGATTTTGTTGATTGGAATTTTTTTTTTTTTTAACATCACAATGATGCTGAATTTTCCTGGTCGCAGACAAATAAACAAAGATATGAAGGCGGAAGGAGGGGTTGTGAAAGAGAGACAAGGAAGAGAAAGGGAGGTGATTAGTAAAAAAAAAATTGAGTGCTATCGCATAACCAAAAATGTAAGCTGTAAAGAAACAACCTACATTGCAACAACCAAATCTCTCCATTCATGACCCGTAAACATGCACCTGTAACCACAGGGGCGGATCCAGCCGGCGGCAAGGGAGGGGGCCTAAAAAGGGGCCCACTTCGTGCGAAAATTTGAAAATCTTGCCGGTCGATTTTTCGCTCAGTGGGGGTAGTGAGCAAAAAAAAATAATTTGGCACCCGGGAAGGGTGATTTTTCCATCGCCCCCCCTTGGGCGCCAGGAGTAGTGAGCACAAATTGTTTTTTTTGGCCCCCGGGCCCCCCCTGGATCCGCCACTGTGTAACCATGCATACAACTACTTAAAAACGATTCCTGAAAATCCGATTACATTTTCTTCAATAGCATTAGCTGTAGAAAAAAGTAGGTTTTTTAATTCAAGAAATTATTTATAAAGAAGGAAAGAAGAATAAATGAGAAGGTCAAGAGAGCGCGAGAAAAAAATAAACACAATACATATTAAGTAGTGATAAGAAGAACGAAAGAAATACTTGAATTTCTAAGGCAGTAATCATCATGAAAATGAGAAATGGAAAGGGGGTGGTAGGGATGCAGAGGAGGAGGAATTCTTATTTTGAAATTCGCCCCTTCTCCGATCAGGTGTATTATCACAAGGGGTTCATTCGAGAAAGGGGGTACACACCTCTCAAGACATTTCTGTAGACCTTGTCCACAGTGCACAAAGTTTGGTGACGTATTGTTTTGTTCTATTTACTTATTTTTTGTCTTATCTTATGCTAATGATGTTGACACCTCTTTCCGAAGCTGGGTTGTATATAACGCGAAGAAGTTCTCTAATGTCAAATGTATATCCTCACATTCTCTCGATCTACATGACTTTGTATATATCTTACTTTAAAAATTCTCTCACTCAATTATACCTCTTTTTATTTTGTATTTAATACCTCTCTTTTATTTAAACTTTCTCTGTCTTTATCATCTTTTATATTAACTCACTCAGGCCTCTATCTATAAAGAAATGTCTTACTTTTATTATTTTCTCACATTCTCTCTCTCTCTCTCTCTTCTAAATTCTATCTCCCTTTCATTAAATAGTTCTCGTCCTTTATCACCTTCTCATATTCTTGCAATCGTTATTGGAGTCTTCCTTTCAGATTCTATCCCTTTATTATATCCTTCTTTCATGACCAATTCCTATCACTTTAAATCAAATATCTTCTAACACTCTCTCACTCTTTATCTCATCCTTTTAAATTCTCTTACTTAATTATTCATCTCTTTCATTCCGATTTTTTTCAATTTCTCTTCTCCACACGTTCTTATGTGCTGTGTATCTCTCTTCTTCTAATACAAAAACACAATTGACAGTAGAGTGATTAAAACTGTATTAATTCACGCCAAACAAACATTTAATCACTAATGCTACTATTTTCAATAACCAAACAAATGAATCATCCTGTAATAGTGGCATCACCCATTTTGCCTATTTACATCGGCTATACTTTCAGTAAATATTATCATTAATTTGGATAATAGTAGCAATAGTAGTAGTAGTAATCATTATAATAATTATTATTATAATAATAACAACAAAAACAATAATAATATTACTAGTAATGATAATAATACCAGCAACAATACTAATAATAACAATAATAATAATAATAATAATAATAATACCGACAATAATTATAACAATAACAGCACTGTTCATAGAATTCTTTTGTGAAAGAAACTGTCTAAATAATATACATTTGGGGATACAGTTCGTCCCAGTAAAAACTAAACCCGAAAACTAACGGTTATTTTGACCGAACTATGAGCTGTATACAAATAATTTCTTGCATTTCATAAAGTAGTAGTAAATTTTTTTTTTAAATGCCATGTCAAAATCCATTTGTACCAGATATTTGTAAAACAGTGAATACGTTTGTATCACATGTGAACAAAATGTAAGCTTCAAAAGACGATTCTGTAATACTTCCATTGTGTGATAATTAGCATTTTTCAAATTAGCAGTTAGATACAATAGAGGCGAATATCCATTTTCGGGATGACAGGGGCGTACAACCTCATATTTTCCCAAAATCAATAAATATCCATTATACCATGCATCAAAGCTTTTAATACCTTGCCCAACGATCTCAGAATTATAAATGTCGTTAAATCTTACAGTATTGAGATCAGCAAAATTAAAGATATTGGCTCACTTCTTTCATCTCGTGGACACTAATTTTTTTTTCTTTCTTTCTTTTTGACACTATGATTCGATTTTGTACTTAAATTTCTGTAAATATGTTCATTTTTTATAACTTGCATATTTATTTGTAAAATGTATTTTCATTGTTTTATATTCTATTGTTCGAATTTTATGTAATCACGGCCTCGCTGAATCAGCATTTGCTGAACGCGGGCACAATTAATGTATTTGTTTTTAAACCGTGAATAAATAAAATATACCATACCATACCATCCCTAAAGCAATGAAAAATGCCCCTTTACTGATTGAAAATGGTGCCCATCCTAATAAGATAATTACGCTGTTCTTATGGTTTATTTTCTTCCTGATGTGCCCATTGGACCATACCTTTCCCCATTGTGTTTCTTTCAGGTCATGTTCGGTCATGTTCGTGTTCGATACTTTGATACTAACGTTTTCACTCTTTCACCCAAATCGGGCACAAGTGGGTTTTGACATACCATTTCAAGTTTTCGAGTTTCATTTTTTTCTGGGACGCACTGTATAGTTCATAATTTATAAACCGAGCATCTTACTTTAGATTACCTCATATTTCACACTAAAACCATTTTTGTTTTACCTTAACTTGGAAGATGATGTCATGTATTGTATGTTAAAGGAACGCACTTTTTCATTGTATTCGATTTATTTAGGTAATGACTGGGAAATATACACTAAAATTAACTTGAAACTTAAAACTAGTAGATAATGTCATGAATTACCGTGTATTTTGACACATTGAAATAATAATTATTATTTTTCGTTATTCACTAATTCTAGTCGTATCTGAAGTATAAACTCATTTACTCGAGACCACAGACAGATATTTATATGTATATGTCATGTATATGTATATGTTTATGTATAAGCATAGGTATATGTATAGGTAAGTATATGTATACTTGATGTTTATACTTACTACACAAACTGGACTTTTATGTTGTAATCAAATATCTTTGACGTTTCACCATTTCATGAAGCACTAACTACTTTTATACAGTGTACAAAGTCCCATTGCAATAAAAATGAGATTCTATAAAACACAAAAGAACAAACCGACACTAATACTAATCAACAATATGATTATTTTTAAATTGGTTGAGTGTGAAGATGAAAAGGGCTCTGTCTCTTAAACATCAAAAATTAACATCTCTGTCACAATCTTCTCGATGCTCTTCATGTGAAAATTAGTACATGGAACGACAAACTCGAAAATTCCTGAAGTTCCCTTGTAGAGGTGTCGTGGTCGAGTGGATACGTCGCCGGACTGTCGATCACAAGGTCCGCGGTTCGAGTCCCGCCGCGGCACTAACGCCTTTGGCAAGACATTGATCTACATTTGCCACACTCAACCCAACTTAATTCCTTGAAATGCTGGAGCGCTGTCATGGCAGCTAGGCTAAAGCCGGGGTAATAATAATATTATTATTATATTATTATTATTATTATTAACCCAAATACAAACAATTACAAAAGAACTAATCTTTTTGTTGTTGGGGGGGTATTCCCTTGCCCCATCTAGGTGTTCAGATGCAATCAGTGGTGCAACCAGGTAGTATGAAAAATTGAAAGAAAAAAATCCAATATTTATATCCCCACTTCTCTCTCGCATATGTACGTAAATTGATTTGAGCAATCCTCAGCATGCCAACTTTGATTAATCTTTAACATAATTAGAAAACAGTTTCCATTGCCATTGAACGAATAAGACTTAAACTTGTTATAGGGAAGACTTGATCCGTCTAGCCACCTTGCCTCACTGAGACTTAAGCCGGTCAGCCCGATCCAGTAGGTCTGAATGACAGCCCCTGCGATGAAGTCCTGTTCCTCTTTCGACTCGATGAAGACCAGATGGGATCCGTATTGGGAACAAGCTGAAACCGCGGAAGCTTGGTTCATATAGCAAGTGCTGAAATTGTAGAACGACCCGCCGTATTCATATTCCACTGAAGGAGATGAGCATGCTAAAAATATGAAAGAAATATGTAAATTATTAAATTTTAAATTAGCAGACAAATTTATTATTTTGGTAAAAACTGAATATATTCAAAGAAAAATAGATAATGATGATGATAAAGATGATGAAATGATAATTATATTTATGATAACGATGATAATAATAATAGTAATTGTAATGATGATAATAACAATAATCATAATAATCATAATAATCATAATAATTATAATAATCACAATAGTGAAAAAATAATTAAAAATAGATACATAGACAACAAATATTTAAGCTTTAATAATCAATGTCTAAAGAAACTTTGCTCACCATCGAAAATTTTGGCAACTTCACAATGTTATTTCTTACAGTTTTATTTTAGTTCATATGAATAAAAGAGGGAGAGAGGAGGAGTGGAGAGAGAGAGAGAGGGGGGAGAAATATTATAATAATGATCAAATGCATGACACCATTCGTTGTTTCTCTTACTTACTGGAGGTGGTGGTTTCTTGCGATGTTGTTGTGTCTGACATCGTGGTCGTAGGGCTCGTCGTGGGCTTGGTCGTCGCGTCCGTAGTCGATAATTCCGTTGACTCTGAAACGTTTTAACAAACATAACTGAGTTAAATTATCATGATTTAGTTGATGGTTCATGGTTGTAACAAATCAAACAACATGACATGCAAAGCAATGACACCTAAACAGGAATGCAAGGCCAAAACGAAGAAAATTAGCTCCATGAAAACATAAATTTTAACAGTTCATTTCTTTTATAAGGTATGATTTGTGTCAGCAAATTTGTAGATTTAGTCGGAGGGACTTTTTTGCCACATAATTTATCTAAATGTATTGCTATGGCGAGGGGGGCTATAGTGGCTAGACCCATTATGATAATAATTACATGACGTCATTTCAATGTTTCTCTTACTGGATGTGGTTTCTTGCGATGTCGTTGCGTCTGATCGTTCCGGCATTGTGGCCGTTACGCTCGTCGCAGACTTGGTCTTCCCTTCCTTTGTCACCGACTCTGAATGGAATTAAAAAAAAAAAACTATTTAATGAGTGGGGAAAAAAGAGCCGGAGTCAGGGAATGATTGGAAAACAGACAGACAGAGACAAAGAACGTGCGAAGAGGGGAGAAGAAGAAGAAGAAGAAGAAGAAAAAAAAATAAAAAAAATTGATGGGCACTGCCCCCTTAATTAGTGTTTTAGCGACGCTCATGAAAGAAGGACAAAGACAAATAAAACTATACAAAATTAGAATTAGACGGTCACTTCCCCCCTAAAAAAAAAGTTTTAGCGATGCCTTGATAGGAAAGGACCGGAAAAAAGTCATATATAGACTAAGAAGAGAGAGAGAGAGAGAGAGAGAGAGAGAAGGGGGGATATATTGGCTAGACCCATTATGATAACGAGCAAATACATGAAGTCATTTCCATGATGCTATTGCTTAGACGTACTAGAGGTAGTGGTGTTTTGGGAAGTCGTGTCTGAGCGTTCCGACATCGTAGTCGTAGGGCTCGTCGTGGGCTTGGTCGTCGCATCAGTCGTTGACTCTGTGATCACTGAAAATAACCCAAAAAACATAACTGAGGTAGACGATGCATAAGATTATTTCCTAATATATTATTTTCCCGCCGGCTGTCTCCAGGCGCTCTTGGTTAAGGTACGGGGATATGATCAAGGGGAGAACAAATAGAAATCGGAAAATACTTTTACTGTGGAAATTCCCAATTCTATCAACAAGTTCCGGAAGAGGACCGCGAGGTATTTTCTTCTTAATCATCATTATCTTCTTCTTCTTCTCCTTCAGTTGCAACTACGGAATTTTTTGTTTACCCCCTGTAGAAAGTCTCTTTATGTTCTTTGTTAATTAATTGCCCCCCATCCCCCTATACGCATTTGATATTACACCTACGTTCATCGCAGTGTCTCCCTTGAAACCCACTTGAGCAGTGACAGTTGTAGCCTACCAAAGTCTCCTCACAACAGCTGTTTTTACAGAGGTTTTTGCCACAATCTGCGAAATAAGTAATAAAAGGGATAAAACTCGATACTGATGAACAAATTATCATTAAATTTTGTTCTGTTTGGAGTGAAAAAGTATGTATTCGTGATTTTGACAAATTAACAGATAAGCAAGACTAATGCTAATGCATTTTTACCAGTGCTTGACTATATCACAGGCCATGAAGACCATACTCCATAGCCATCGGATACCCCTTGCATTGGTGTCAGTGCCCCTTCTAAAATTCACTGTTTTGCCGGGTGATTTTCACTGACCTTGCCGACCAAACAGTTTTTTTTTCCCGTCAATTGTTCATGGCTTTATTTTGTTAAAGGTGTATGGCTAGGGTTAGAGTTGCAATTGGCTTTTAGGTTAGGGCTAGGTTCAGTGTTTTTTCCAGTTACAGGAAAATCCAATCTTAATAGACATATACTCTAAAAGAAAGCAGAACAATCAGAAAAGCAGACTGGTAAAAGTTCGAATGAAATCGGACAATTTTCGTCAGAAACAAGAGTACAACCTTGCCCTACTTAGATCTTCCTACCTGTACTGTAATAAAACAAAAGAAATCCCGATATAGAAAAGGCGGCCTTGTACTAAGAATAACGAAATTATTTGAAACCGAGACCGCGAAGTTTGGCACTGGTTTTTCTAGCAATTCGAGTCGAGTATATATGGATTTAACGAACTAGGCAGAGCGGATTAGCTCTACTAGCTCTGTCGCATGCATTTTGTAACTACTACTAATATAGATCGAACGTTATGGCATCAAGTGCCATAACTACTACTTCTACTATTACTTATATCACTACTACTACTACTACTACTACTACTACTACTACTGCTGCTACTACTGCTACTACTACTACTCCTACAACAACTACTACTACTACTACTACTACTACTACTACTACTACTACTACTACTACTACTACTACTACTACTACTACTACTCCTACAACTACTCCTACTCCTACTATTACTACTACTACTACTACTACTACGACTACTACTGCTACTACTACTACTACTCGTACAACTACTCCTACTACTATTACTCCTACAACTACTACTACTACTACTACTCCTACAACTACTCCTACTACTACTACTCCTACAACTACTACTACTACTACTGCTACTACTGCTACTACTACTACTTCTACTACTACTACTCCTACAACTACTCCTACTACTAACTACTCCTACTACTACTACTACTACTACTACTACTACTACTCCTACAACTACTCCTACAACTACTACTACTACAGCTACTAACTACGCCTAATTTTACTAGTAGTAGTCATAGTAGTAGTAGTAGTAGTAGTTGTTGTCATGGTAGTAATAGTACACTAACAAAATATATGAAGTGCTAGCAAAACAGGTTCTGCGTACCGGTAATGAGTTGCACTTGTCTAGCTAAATGTTAGCACCTACAGAACCATTTCTGACAAAAGACTTTTATGGTGCAGAAGAAATGGGTGTTAATATAAAGTGCTGAGACAAGGAAATCAATGCGGCTAATGAATTAGTACCTGAAGAACTATGGCAATTTCGCATATCATTTGCATAACTGTTTAAAGAGAATTCACGTTTTTAAAAGGTATTTTTCTACTTCAAAATCATTGAATGATCTATTGTCTCAGTCAGCGTCTCAAATGTATCCTCGGTCCATAAACAAAAAGAAAAATGATTAAGAAATTGGTCAGTGAGTTTGTAATTGTTGTTAATTTACCACCTTTTATGATTTACAATGCTTACTATAGGAACTGTTAATAGTCCGTATGTCTGTTCATCAGCATCCTTAGTGTAAAATAAATAGCTACTTTGTATGCTCAACCAGGTTGCACCTTCACTAGTGCTCAAGCAGCACTGCAGTCTACTGCTAGTGCAGTCAGTCAGGTGGCTTAGTGAAATTATCGTTACCGACCGGATACAAGCGCCATTTTTGGTACAGGGCTTCCTTAGGACCTACTGAACGATATTAGGGAACTCCCACAGATGGCATTGATGTGGAAGTATCTGTATTTCTTCCCCATACCGTCATGCCACCCATATGTCAGTTCATGGTTGAGTCTTGAGGAGATCATAGAATTTGCCGACACGGATGACTACAACATCAGTGTTTATACTGTTCACACAAGAATATAGTGCATGCAGAATATGAACCATAATCCTCGTGTCAGCTTCTTTGTGATTGCAGTTTCCCATGCCGATGCTAGATCCAACAGATGACACAGTTTCTCGTGATGTGACAAACACCTCTTTACCATGTGGCCAGTGGAACTCTCTCACTTTGGATGTAAGAAAGGCAAACAGTTCTTTCTTATTGATTAGGTCACAGAGAAAATCCATCCAATTGCCTGGAAGCTTGGTCTAGCCAGACACTTTCCTATGGATGCCAGTTCCTCTCTTTTCACGGGTAGACTCTTTCTAACTGTCTGGAATGTAAGTGTCCCACAAAAGATCTAATCTCTTGTTAGTCTGCAGTTGCTTCTCGAGGTATGGAATGAAGACTTCGTTAGCGTACCCATCAAAGCACTGATGCCGATAGCAGGCAGACAGTGGACGATGACAGCTCCATCGAAGACTTTACAGCAATATGCTGATGGTGCCTCTGGTTGGCCAGGCTGCTCAAGGCAATGCAAGTCTGAGAGAGAAGGAGGGAAGGACTGTAGCTTGTGTGCGAAGAATTCATCTAAGTCACTCTCACGGCTCTGCATAGCGATGTAGAGTTGGCCAAATAGTGCTACATTGTTATGAAGCACTTTGATCTTCTTGTCTTTCTTCTGTACTATTTTGCAGTGGGAATTTCTGAAGAGAGCCAGTGAATTTCTCTTGATTCGATCGTGGATTGAGTGGGTGCGCTCATCAAGCACGGTCTTGAAAAACTCTTGGTACTGGTTTCCTTCTAGTCTCCTCCAGATTGCTGACTGTGGTAACAACGGATCTGTCTGTGCATTTGCAACTGTCAAGCTATACCAGATCATTAAACTCATCGATGGATTACCCATTTGCCTGATGCTTGTAGAAAGGGAATTGACTTGTTTCTGGAACGACTTCTGTGATGAGAGACCTTGCTCATGGTGCTGGAAGTTCTTAGGATTCTCCATATCATCTTCCGTGAAGTACTCTTCCTCAAACTCTTTCAGCATTCTAGCCATTTCTGGTCCAGAGAGCATCCATCGTCTAATAGCAGCAGTGTTTTCCAGGAGTCCAATAGCGCCACCGGCTTATTTCACAATCTTGTTCTCTTGCTCATGGGCCTGGTCATAATGGATCGAAGAAAGCTTGTTTGATGTTTTGGAAAGAACCCAGTGTGAGTGTTGATCAAACTCCTTCTTGACAGTGGCTGGTAAAGATCGACTTCATATCTCGAATGTGGACAGGCGTCCACCTGGAATAGTTCACAATTGATCCAAGGCGAAGGACCTTCACATACAGTGGGAAGTTTTTCTCTGTGTGAGCTTTGATGAAGATGAGTATGAGGCTTCATATTTCATGATCTGGTCCGAGAACATGAAAGTAGGGCCCTTCTTCAGCATGTGATCTCTCCACTCCTTGGGTGATCGTTAATCCTTGGGGCCTGTACTTGGCATGAAAACCTCTTGCTGCCAGTGCAAATTGTTGAATTACAGGGAGGGTCATGAGGGTTCATGCCTTCGATTGGTTTGACACTAAATGGTGCAAAGAGTGTGTTAGGAGGAGGGCTTTTATAACTGTATAAACCAACCCTTCCGCAGGCATCATGAATTATTTCTTTTCTTAAATCCATGTCAAATAGAAAAGGTAGTGATTTAGTATCACATTCCAATGTTAAAATGTAAAAATACAGTGGCATTGCCATGTAGATCAGTTTGCGAGGCTACACCCTACTTACCTTAATTTACTGTATGACCGTGTTATACTGTTATTTTGGATAGGACTATTTACTGGCAATTCACAACATTCTACCCCCAGAGTATGCAAAGTATTCAGGTTAAACAAATCAACGTGATTGTGTGGGGGTCCGGAACAACGCCCCTGCTCCCTTGTTTTTTCCAGGGCTCCTTCCTTCAAATCGTTCAGTAGGTCCTATTAGAGCCCTGTACCAAAAACAGGCGGTCGGATAACCACAAACCAATGTGATCTTACATTATATATAACATGGGGGCTCTGGCACGACGCCCCGCCCCATTCACACATATATGAATATTATGCCGGGGGCTCCTACCCTCACATCGTTCAGAAGGTCATAAGGAAGCCCTGTACCAAAAAAAAATGCATTTTTACAATGACAAATCAAAGTTATTTTACCTTATTTCTTATTTGGAGCTCTGGGACGACGCCCCCGCCCAAATCGCACCTTTATAAATATTTGGTTGAGGGCTCCAACCCTCCCAATGTTCAGAAGGTCCTAAGGAAGCCCTGTACCAAAAATTGCATTTGTACAACAACAAATCAATGTTATTTCACCTTATCTATTATTTGAGGGCTCCGGGACGACGCCCCTGCCCCCACACCCCTACTTGAAATTTTTGCCGGGGCTCCTACCCTAATATCGTTTAGTAGGTCCTAAGGAAGCCCTGTACCAAAAATGGCGCTTGTATCCGGCAGGTAACGATAATCGATAAATTTGACGCTAAGCCACCTGACTACCGCCACATGTGAAAAGCGCTGAAACTAGCTATTCCGGTGCTATAAATAACACCCTTAGAAAAGTAGTGCAAAATAAGTAGCAATTATTTGGATGCTGTAGCCGATAGCACTTGCCCTGGAGCTAAAGCTGAAATGCAAATGAAGTCACTATATAAGCGCCTAAAAAGTGATATATATATATATATATATATATATATATATATATATATAATAATAATAATAATAATATTGGTTTCTTATATAGCGCACGTATCGACCTTGCAAGGTCCTCAAGGCGCTCTAACATTACCGGCTATGCTAGGCTGCCGATATCGGCGCTCACAGCATTCAAGGAATTCCTTCCTACCGGTACCCATTTAACAACTGGGTGAAGAGTGGCAAGTGTAGATTAATGTCTTGCCAAAGGACCTCAGTGCAGCGGCGGGACTCGAACCGCGGACCATGTGATCCACAGTCCGACGACTTATCCACTACGCCACAACACCTCTACCTCTACCTCTATATAACCCTCGAAGTGCTAAAAACAGCACTTCAGTTTTTTAAGAGTGTAGTATTATGATTATTAGTAGTAGAATTAGTAGAATTAGTAGAAGTAGTTTTGGTATAAGTTTTAGTAGTAGAATAGTAGTAAAAGTAGAAGTAGTAGACCTCTAGCAGTAGTAGTAGTAGTTGTTGTTATTGTTGTTGTTGTAGGTCTTGTAGTAGTATTAGTATTGGTATAAGTTATAGTTGTAGTAGTAGTAGTAGTAGTTGTTGTTGTAGTAGTAGTAATAATAGTTGTTGTTGCTGTAGTAGTGTCAGTAGAAGTAGTTGGAATAGTATTAGTAGCATTAGATGTAGAAATAGTAGTAAAGCCTAGCTCTAGCAGTATTAGCAGTAGTAGTAGTTGTTTTTGTTGTTGTAGAACTTTAAAGATACTATGTCCCTTTTGCAGCCAACATCAAATTCTGTAGAACTTTGCAGGAATTATGAATATGTCATGTATGTCCTATCTGTGAAATTTAAACGTTAGCAGTGTCCTAATATTCAAATTATGCAAGGAAACCCGTTTACTTGCTAGACTTCACTGTCAGACTTCACTGTCAGACACTATTGAGTGACTGACTGGCTTTTTTCATCTTTGGTAATAACATACATAAAATGAGCTGTAAAGGGTACATGAGCATTTGTCTACATCAATAACCCACTTCTTGTAATGGCCAAAATTAAACTGATTGAATCTTTGCGCAGCATAAAACGTACGACCATTCGGTACAACGGTCTGAAAAATCAGACTATTACTTACTGGCTCTATAGCGGATTCGACAACTAATAGTCGTTATTTTCCCACTTAAAGACATTTTCAAGCCCCCGTGTTTTTAGGAAAGTTCTAAATTAGTATTGTCCTTCAAATGCCGTTGGAATTTAACCTTTTCATTTTTTTGGCCTGCAAATGGGACATAGTACCTTTAAGTAGTAAAATTAGTACATGTAGTAGTATTGGTATACGTTGTATAAGTATTGGTATAAGTTGTAGAAGTAGTAGTAGTCGTACGGGCGACGCGACCGCAGCAATCACGTGCGTGCAACATACGCGAAACCTAAACGTGAGGAGAACTTCTGTCTGTTTCGCGAACGCTGACCATGTAGAGATTAAAGTCGCTGACTACCGTTAATCAAGTCCATTCGTTTAAGTGCAGTTGTCCAAAAAAAAGACGTAGATGGCGTTAACCAGTTTTTGCCAAGCTACACGGCCTTTAAGAAAGCATGATACTAGCTTACCCGGGATTCTGCATGTTATATGTTCTCCATTATTTTTTCCATCGACGACAGCAAGGGGAGAGAAGAGTTTTGGGACGGTCTGCAACATGGTGCCATCGGGCAGTCGCACCATCTTACACTTGTAGGACGTCAGCAAGGTGCTTTGCAGGCTGAACTCGCCCGGACAAGATGTTTTCGTCAGCTTGGACGAATCCGATAAAACAGGCAAGGCTGTGTGAATTGAAACAAAAAGAAAGTCGATAGTTGGCTCTTCCTCCTACTCCTCTCACTCCCCTCCTGCTCCCATCCCCTTCCCAATCATCCCCTCTTCCTCCCTCACCTCCCATCCTCCTCCCGCTGTTCCTCCTCTTCAACCTCCTCCCCCTCCCACTCCCTTAAAATAGTTTGAAACATTCATTTGGGAGAATTTTCCAAACTGTGAACTATTTATTTGAGATTCCACATAGGTTTTACATCTCGCTCCTATTGGTAACTTTGAAAGCCAACCCCTTTTCAGCAGCATTCGTAAAATCATGATAATATGACGCATATATGTCGTCCAACTTTATTCTCACCAAAGGACAAACAGGTTATTGTACCAAACAGGAACTTCCACAATACACCGACCTTTTGGTCTTTAGCCTGTATTTAGAAGAAAAAAAATAATAACATTGCATAAATAAATAGAACAAGAACAAGAGCAAGAACAACAACAGAAACAAAGATGATTTATAAAAGCTAATGATGCTAATGTATTATTGAAAATAGTGATAATGACAATTATGATGATGATGATAGTGATGATGATGATTATATCATAGAAATATTAATAAGAGCAATAACAGCTACATGTAGCACATAATATCCCCAACGTAGCATTAACTGTAATTGGTTTATATATGGATTGATCGAATCATATCTTTCTAACGGACCACAACAAATATTACTAGATGATGTAATATCTACAACTGTCCATGTTCCATTGGGGTTGCCTCAAGGTTCACGTCTCGGCCCACTCCTGTTCACACTCTTTACAATTCATCTGATCAACATTATTCAAGAGCGTTTCCCAAATGTTTCTTGTCATTGTTATACCGATTACACACGGTCATATATTTCTTTCAGCAGTCCTGATAAAGAACATCAAGATGATAATATCTCAATTTTAGAATTATGTATACGATATATCCGTTCTTGGAGGTTCCAACATAAGCCAATGCTTAATGATGGAAAAACAGAGTTTCTCATTGTTGGAACATCCAGACAAGTTACAAAGCTAAATATTAATCATATAATAGTTAGAGACTCAGAAGTAAAACCGTCAAGCTCTTTGAGAAATTTGGGTGTAAGCTTGATTCTCTCTTAAAAAGGGAGAAGCACATATCTAACACATGCAAATCTGGCTTTTATATGTTATACAATCTCAGTCATATTCGTAAATACTTAGACCTGAAAAGCACAGAAAGCCTTGTCCATGCATTTATTATTGTTTGGCTTGCCAGATTCACAATTAATCAATTTGCACCGTGTCCAGAATGCATGCGCAAGACTTGTGATCAATTCCTCAAAATTTTCCCAAATTAGACCTGTTTTAATTAAGTTTCATTAGATGCCAATATGGCAGCTAATTGCATTCGAAATATTTTTGCTTGCTTACAAAGCATTGAATGTTCAAGCCCCAAATTATTTGTCAGAATTATTATTTTTAAATCACATCGATATGCACGTAACTTGCGAAGTACACAAGACAAGCTGCTTCTAAAGCTACCTCACACAAAAACGAAAGTAACTCTTGGAGATTGTGCTTCCAGTTGCGCCGCTCCAAAGCTTTGGATTAACCTACCACAGGACGTATATAGTTTATTTTTGTTATTTTTGGTGGTATTGTGTGTCTGTAAAGTAGCACTGTTAGGAGTCTTGTTTTCATCACGGCGCAGTAGAGTATATTAATATAGTAGCTGCGCTATATAAATTGATCTGATTAGTTTTTTCTAGCAAATTTGAAAAAAAATTTCATTCAGTATAGGGCAGATTGTCATTTAATTAAGGGTATCGGACAGGGTATTTTACATTTTATGATTATATCATTTCGTCTAGCACATGTGCCATGCAAGATTTATTCAAATTAATCGACACTTGCCGAAATGTGATCTCGAGCATTCAAATTTCCGAGCGGGCAGTCAAAATTAAATATAAGCAAATTCTAACAAATCCGGATACTGGCATCTAATTCCTGTATGAACAGATGATTAGTTCTTAAAAGGGGATAATTTGTATTGTGTATTTGTATTTATTCACAACTCAGTAAAAGGCAAATATGTATGTGAATGCAGCGGAGGTTCGAAAAACCCGTACAGCGCTGCATCTTCAATTACAAAAATTAATGTTAAAGTAAACAAATATAACGAGATACATGATCGGAAAAACGAGATCGGAAACAAAGAAATACATCTATAAAATATTTAAGAAGGCAAAATATATAATATGAACAGAAATGCACAATCGAATTTCAAAGCATGAAAATATATCAAAATATCAATAAAAGAAAACAAACGTTAAATTAGTTACAACAAAACTATTTAATAATAGATTATTTAGAGTTGGGTGTTGGATTGTATGAAGGTGTCTTTATCAGGTAGTATTATTTCAGACAATACAAAGAAGTTCTTAAGAATAGTAGGCCTATATTTTTTCTACTTAGACGTCCTTTGACACATATTTGCAACATGTTGATTTGAATGGATCAAACGCAAATTTAAATGCTAAGATCAAGAATTTGTACTTTCGAATAGCCAGAATGGGACAAATCACTTTGTATTAAATGGATTAGCAAAGTTGCGATATTGGCCGGGAAATCCTATACTTTCTCTTCTCTTCTGTTCTTTTTTAATTTTCTTATTTTCTTCTGTTTTTCTTCTTCTTCTCCTCCTTCCTTTTTATTTTCTATTTTCTTCATCCTTATTCTTCTTTCATCTTCTAGGCCTGATGTAGAACAAATCTGGACGTTCAACTGTAGAGAGCATGGAATTTGCCTGATAGACCAGTTCGTAGGTAGTATATGATAAAATGTGTATCGAATGTTTACTACGAAGACTCCAATCTAACTCAAGATTTTGCTTTAATTTGGCTAAAGCCGCATGCACAATCATATTTCTTTAAACTTGAACCACACAGCTATTAGTCATTAAGTCGCGAGTCACTCTCCTTTTCATCACACAAACATTGTTTTCTATAGCACGCCCCTCTATTTAGGTTATTTATGATATGTTTAATTTCACTTTTTTTCTATTCTCTTTTTCTTGTTTGTTGTACATATTTATTATATTATTTCGAAATAAATCAGGTATATGCTCATATTGAAACGGACAACAAGTAAAATGGCAAATCATATCAGACTCATGGTTGGCCATTTCACTATGATTGAAACAAAAACATAAAATACTTACCATTTTACGGATGAACCTTCAAGAGCTTCCAAAAATGATCAAACAGCACGATAATAACCTGACTTCTTTCTCGGATAAAAAGTAACAAATTTGCAATGAGGAGTAAAATCGCTTGATTTCAGAAAGGCGAGAAATACTAACTCTAAGCTTCAAACTGCGGGTTATAGCGATCGATCATCGGAGATCAATTGATGTTGATATCTACTTTTGATCTTCGATCAATTGTAAATGGTAAATAATATGTTTTCCTTGACTGCAGGCGGTAAGCTCGTATGATAACCGATCGATATAAACATAAGCTCTTGAAGGTTGAAAATAATACAATGTATTAATGTGTACATTGACCTAAACAGAGGGGCATGCTATAGAAAACGGCTAACATCGAAAGGGTGCGGTGGGGTACGGGGCGGTGTGGTCCAACGCACACTTTCGAGAAAGCCCCCCCCCCCCCGCTTGTCTCGAAAGGGTGCGTTGAGAACGGAGTACCGTCTTAACGCAACCCTTTCGGGATAAGCGGGGGTTCTCGAAAGAGTGCGTTAACTAGTCTTCCACATCAGTCGTTTATGATAGAAATTAGGGAATAGAAATTTGAGTCGTTTAAATTGAAATAATCAAAATAGAAACAGATCGAAAATTAAATAAACTAGATTTTACGTAGTCTTGTAGATCAGGCGTTTATAAGAATTAAATCAATAAATAACAAGAAACACAGTACCGATGATTGTTGTTTGTTTATTTGTGCTTGCTTTTGTTTGAGAAAACGCTCGTTCTCTCAGACAAGTCATAGTTTTTAATCGAATTAGGGGATAGCTTTCTGATTAGCTATTTATATTAGCTATTAGCACCAGGGGCGGCGGAGTGGCTTTCAAAGGGGGAGGGGGCACAAAAAAATGGCACTTTCTGGGAAAATGGGCACTTACAAAAGGAAATCTGAAAGCGATTAAAAAAAAAGACATTGGTACATAACCCTACATCAAGATTTGTTTAACTCTTCACATGGTCCAAGAAACTGCTTTAATAGCATCATACTTTGCAGCTTGTTGTGATGGTCTGAATATTCATTTTCGAGCTAGCGCAGCAAAAGATGTAAGACTTGTGAGGTCACATTAAAGAGGTCTAACCCAATTTCATTATGAAAGACTGTAAAGGCCTTTAATAAGTTACATAATTACACCAATTAAAACTGTGAGTGACGGTAGCGACCGAGCTTTAGGGAACACTCGAGAAAATGTGCTCTTAGTCGCTTTGAATTAGGAGCACATATTACGGAGAAATAAAATGGGGGCGCTTATCAGAAAGGAAAATGACAATTATTGAGACGAAAAGGAGCATGTGTCAAAGTTTAAAGGGGCAATTATCAGAGGTGAAAAGGGGCACTTCTCGCATGTAATAGGGGCACTCACCAGAGATGAAAAGGGGCACTTATTAGAATGGAAAAGGGGTGCTCATTACAAAGGAATAGAGGCACCTTTCAGATTCTAATAACAGCATTTATCAGAGGTTAAAGGGGGGGGGGTATTTATGAGAGGGGAAGGGGCTCTTATAAAAAAAAGGAAAAGGGGCGGTTCACAAAAGGAAAATGGGGACTTATTAGAAAGAACGAAGGGCACGTTTCAAAATATAAGGGGCACTTATTACAAAGAAAAGGGGCTCTTGTCAAACTAAAAGGGGCAATTATAAAAGGTAAAGGGGGCACTAATTAGAGGTGGTAAAAAACACTAAGAATGTGGAACAGGCACTTTTCTTTGTAAACAGGGGCACTTTGGGGGTACTGTGCCCCTCTATACCGCCACCCCCCGGATCGCCACCTCTAAATTTGCTTTTGTGTTTTGTTTTGGTTTGTCATGTTTGTGAAAACGCTTGTTATCTTTGAAAAGTCCTCATTCTAGATCCAAACTATCGGATATCTGTGTTAGGTTTTAGGGGCGATGAACTTATTTTGAGGAGTGGGGCGTTTATTAATTTTGTTGGTGAAAATAGATCTTACGCTAATAACACGCTGAGTGCAGATAGACAATTATGAGACAGCTTCATTAGAATACCTATCAGCGCCAATTATTTTCAGAGGTGTGGGGTAATTGAGTGGATCGAAATTATGGGATAGCTTAAAAGGATAAATATTGATAGCATCGACCATTATTTGTCGCTGTAATGCACGTTACGATAGAAACAAGCTGGTATTAATTAGAAAACTCCCCAGACCGTTATGCACTGTCAGACAGTTAGATATCGACCTTTAATGACATTACCTTAATGAGTATTTCTGGCATGAAAAAAGTCTGAATATCTAATGAATATAAGAATTAGGATTTGGTTTGGTATATTAAGTTTTGGCAATATTGATATTAGCGCCGATAAACTTAATTTGTGGAGTGGGACGTACATAATGTTTGTGAAAATATATGTAACGCTAATAACATGCTGAAAGTGGATAGAAAATTATGAGATAGCTTCATTGGAATACCTATCAGCGCCAATGATTTTTAGAGGGGTGGATTTGTATTTTTTGTTTGGGAAAACACACGTTTCCTTGGAAACAGGTTGAGTGGATCGAAATTATGGGATATCGTTAACGGATAGATATTTATAGCATCGACCATTTTTGTTGTTTAAATGCACGTTATGATAGAAACATGCTGATTAAATTGTATAGGTATGATTAAAAGAGGCATGCCCGTTAAGCAGGACAGTTCGATATCGAGCCTCATTAGATTACCTTCATGAGTAAACCTGGGGATCCCCACCTCTGAATTTGCTTTTTTGTTGTGTTTTGGTTTGTCAAGTTTTTTGAAACGCTTGTTATCTTTGAAAAATCCTCATTCTAGATCGAAATTATCGGATAGCTGTGTTAGGTTTTAGGGCCGATGAACTTATTTTTAGGAGTGGGGCTGTTATTAATATTGTTGGTGAAAATAGATGTTACGCTAATAACACGCTGAGTGAAGATAGACAATTATGAGACAGGTTCTTTGGAATACCTCTCAGCGCCAATGACTTTTAGAGGGGTGGTTTTGTAATTTTTGTTTGGGAAAACACACGTTGCCTGGGAAACAGGTCGAGTGGATCGAAATTATGGGATAGCATTAAAGGGATAGATATTTATTGTATTGACCATTTTTATTGTTTAAATGCACGTTATGATAGAAACATGCTCAGTGGCGTAATGGGGGGTCAGATATAAATCCTTTTCACCACCAAGTAGCATAATGCAGGGGCCGCGGGGCGTCTTCCAAAATAGGGAGGGGGCACCTACAAAGGTACATATCAACAAAACCTACACCATTTTCAGACATTGGTATATACCCCTACATCGTCATGATTGTGATTACACTACCAGGGATGATATCAATATTTGTTTATTTCTTTACGTGGCACAAGATACTGTTTAATTAAGCAACATACTTGGCAGTTGGGTGTGATGGTCTGAATATTATTTTTCAAGCGAGCGAGCAAACATTTTAAGATTTGGGAGGTCCTAGTGCGAAACGAAAAATTACATCTTACAAAGAAGAAAGAAAAAAACCTGATCATTATTAAGCAGAATCTAATGAAGAAAGACTAAAAAGTTCTTTTATAAGTAACATAATTGAAACATCTATGAATGCGAACGAGCGTAGTGAGCGAGCTCTAGGAAAAATTAAAGAAAAATGGGCTCTAAGAGTCGCCTTGAAATAGGGGTGCATGTTATGGAGAAAGGAAAAGTAGGCACTTATCAAAAGGGAAAAGGACAGTTAATAGAAAAGAAAAGGTGCTCTTGTCAAAATTAAAAAGGGCAATTATCAGAGCCTTCAGAAGTGAAAATGGCACTTCTTGCACCTGAAAAGGGACACTCAACAGAAATGAAAAAGGCACTTGAGAGAATGGAAATGGAGAATCTGCTGAAGGAGAAAGGCACCTATCAGATGTTAAAAGGGGCATTTTGAAAAGGGGGAGGGGCTCATATAAAAAAGGGAAAGGGGCACTTATCCGAAGGAAATATGGTACTTATAGAAAGGAAAAGGGGCACGTGTCAAAATAAAAGGGGCACTAATCAGAGGTGAAAAGTGGCATTTAAGAGAAAGTGAAGGGGGTTCTTATTAAGAAGGAAAAATGTACACTTATCAAAAAGGTAAAGGGGCACGAGTCAAAGTAAAAAAAAGGGCAAAAATATCAGAGGTGAGAAGGGGAATTTCTCGCACCTGAAAAGACGAACTCGTCAGAGGTGAAATAGAGGAAAAGGACAGTTATTAGAAAAGAAAAGGGGCACTTGTCCTATGTATGCAACAATGAGAGAAAAAACCCGGTAAATCATGTCATTTCAGCAACACTTGTAAATCACTGGTATCGAATTAGAAATAAAACACGTTTTAATTTTATTTGGGGGGTCAACTGCCCCCAAGCCCCCCCCCCCCCATCAGTACGCCAGTGTACATGCTGATTAAATTGATAGGTATGATTAAAAGAGGCATGCCCGTTAAGCAGGACAGTTCGATATCGAGCCTCATTACATTACCTTCATGAGTATACCTGGGGATCCCCACCTCTGAATTTGCTTTTTTGTTGTGTTTTGGTTTGTCATGTTTGTGGAAACGCTTGTTATCTTTGAAAAATCCTCATTCTAGATCGAAATTATCAGATATCTGCGTTAGGTGTTAGGGGCGATGAACTTATTTTGAGGAGTGGGGTGGTTATTAATATTGTTGGTGAAAATAGATGTTACGCTAATAACACGCTGAGTGCAGATAGACAATTATGAGACAGCTTCATTAGAATATCTATCAGCGCCAATTATTTTCAGAGGTGTGGGATTGTTGAGTGGATCGAAATTATGGGATAGCTTTAAAGGATAGATAATGATAGCATCAACATTTATTTGTCATTGTAATGCGCGTTACGATAGAAACAAGCTGGTAATAATCATACAATGATTATAAACCACCCCAGACCGTTATGAACTATCAGACAATTAAATATCGACCTTCATCACATTACCTTCATGAATATTTCCAGCATGAAAAAAGTCTGAATATTTAATGAATACATGTATAATTGTATTTACAATAATGCGTCAAGCTTGGATGCTCTTGCTTTGTTGGGATAATGGATGGCATCATTTTTTCCCGGACGTTGGTACTTTCAAAGATTAATTAATAAAAAAAAATCTAATATCAGTGAGTTTATAAATCCGAAAATGTTATAATGGTTAAATTGTGAACATACATTTTTCCCCCAAGTTTAAATATTTTACCTTTGAATGCATGTGCGCGCTCACCCCACGCATTCACAACTACCCACGAATTCACCTACCCGGAAAGAAATGAGAAGGGGGTCTGTATTGGTACGTAATTCTGTTGTACACGTATATAGTTGGTGGGTAAGCGGGTGTTTAAGACGTACGAATGGAGAACATTAAGTTAGCTAATACCTGTAAGATGAGATTAACATAATATATAATAAGCATAGAGTATGGCGTTTATGCCCGCGAGCGATGAAACATTTAAAGATTTTTGAGGTCGCAGTGCGAAAAATTACATCTTATAAAGAGGAAAAAACCAATCCTGATGGGGTTATAAGCACATTCTTATAACGGAAGACTGAAAAGACCTTTGATAAGTAACATAATTATATCATCTATAAATGCGAGGTAGTGTAGCGAGCGAGCTTTTGGGGAAATTGCTCTTAGTCGCTTTAAATTAGGGGCACGTTTAATAATGAGAGGAAAAGGGGACACTTATCGAAAGGGATAAGACACCTATTAGAAAAGAAAAGGAGCACGAGTCAAAGTACAAAGGGTAATTATCAGAGGTGAAAATAGGGCACTTCTTATACCTGAAAAGAGGCACTCACCAGGGATGAAAAAGGCATTTATGAGAATGGTAAATGAGCATTTGTCGACGGAAATGGGGCACCCATCAGATTTTGATAAGGGAAATTATTAGAGTTGAAAAGGGGCACTTATCGCACCTGAAGTGGGGCACTGACCCGGCATGAAAAGGGGTACTTATGAGAATGAAAAAGGGACACTTAAAATAAATGAAAATGTGCATTTTTTAAATAAAAGGGGCACCTATCAGATTCGAGGGGGCTTTTATGAGAAGGGGGAAGTGGCTCTTACTAAAAAGAAAAAGGGACACGTGTTAAAATAAACGGGGCACTAATCAGAGATGAAATGGTGTAATTATGAGAAGGGGAAGGGGCACTTATGAGAATGAAAAGGGACACTTTTCATAGGTGAAAGGGAGCATTTATGAAAAGGGGAAAGAGCTCTTTTTTTAAAAGGGGCACTAATTAGATAGGACAAGGGACACATGTGAAAATAAAAGGTGCGCTTATAGGAGATAAAAAGGGGTAGTTATTAAAAGGGGGAGGGGAACTTCTTACAAAGGAAAAGGGGCACTTATCAAAGTAAAAGGGGAACCTCTCAAATTTGAATAGGGTAATAATCAAATATGAAGGGGGCACTTATCAAAAGTGAAAAGGGTCACTTCTCGTACCTGAAAATGGACACTGTCTTATTGCGAAGGAAAATGGGAACTTTTCGAAGGAAAAGTGGGCACGTGTCAAAATAAAAGGGGCACTTATCATAGGTGAAAAGTAATAGAGGCACATTTCAAAGTAAAATGGGCACTTTTCCTATGTCAAAAGGGGCACTTTAGGGGGTACTTAAAAAAGTGGGGGGGGGGCACTGTGCCCCCCTGAGGCTGGACTGTTATATGTCCACGTTACCATGACACATGGGAAACGCTTGAGCTACTCAAATTCGGCTGTCTTCGCCGACACCGTGTTCCCATCTCGATTTCATGGTACTATAATACGATTGCTACACGACGACATTGCGAGGGCTTCACGTAGTCGTGTTGCCTTCCTAGGACAATCTTGCAGCTTCTTGTTTCCTTCGTATTGTCTTCGTGAGGCGAGAAATGCCCGATGGCACCGATGATCACACGAAATAAAGAAGAAGATGAAATGATTTGACAAGATGCCCTCACGATGGCCTTACGAAGGGCAACATGAACAAACGAATTCAACACGAAAATAAACATTCGCAAGGTCTTCGGGCAATATTTTGGCACGCCAAAGATTTTGCCACCGCTCACGAAGTTGCTGCCGGAGCCTGAAAAACTCCACCGGCGGTCATACGATGGCTTAAGATGCCCTTACGAATGGCCCGATGTCTGTACGATCAGAGCCGAATTTGAACATTGAACATTTCCTTTATCGTGTGTCCATCTGGTGTCAACTTCGGGACAGTGTGACGCGGGCATAAGATAGAGCAAATATGTTATTCATATTGCAAAAGTGATGATTATTTCTTAAAAAGGGATAATTTGTATTTTGTATTTGTATTTATTCACAATTCAGTAAAAATTAAATATGTATGTGAATGCATCAAATGTTTAAAAAAAACCGTACAGGGCTGCATCTTCAATACATGATCGTAAAAACGAAATCGGAAACAAAGAAATACATCGATGAAATAGTTAAAAAGGTAACATATGTAATATGAATAGAAACGCACAATCAAGTTTCATAGCATGAAAATATATCATAATATCAATAAAAGTAAGCATACGTTAAACTGGTTACAACAAAATTTTTATAATAGATTAAGAGTCGGGTGTTATATTGTATGAAGGTGTCTTTATCAGGTAGTATTATTTCAGACAATACAGAGATTCTCTGTTCTCTGAAGTTCTTAGGTATAGTATACAAATATACACTGTCTTGAGAGGTTCTGGTTAAAACTATGCGCAAGAGGTGACTCCAATAGTACTATTTGCTGAGGGGCGCAGCCCCGAAGCAAATGGTACTTTTGGAGTCACCGAGGCGCATAGTTTTAACCAGTACCTCGAATAGAAGGCATGGTATATTTGTTTTATATCCTGCATCAAAAATGTATTTTATAAAAAATAAAAATAAAAAAAAACATTTTTGGGACAAACAAAAAGGGACAAACAAAAATTTAGAACAAAAAAAATGTCAATTTTTATCTAAAAAGATTAAGAATATTTTGTTTTCATTAAATTAAGATTTGAAGAAAAAAAATCAATTAAAAAAAAAAAATAGTACTCCCAAATAGTACTCTCATATAGTACTTTCTAAAAATAGTTCAAATATTTCTGGTCATGTGACGAGCTCTCAACCAATCAAAAGCCAACAAATTTTTGATGCAGGATATAATAGGGACTATTTGTTCGACTTAGAACGTCATTTGACACATATTTGCAAGACACACTTTAACAAGAATTACAAATGTAATACTAGATGATTATTAAAAAACAAAAGAATCGTCAGAGAAATTAAAGTAATTTCAATGAACAAAATGCTTAATTGGATGCTCAAAATGAGTTTGAATGTATAAAGGGCAGGATAACGTGATCATGTCATTCTGAAATGTATGCAAGCTTGACGAAAAGCGTACATAACCCATGAATTTGAATGAGAAACATTCTAATTTGATTGAATCAAACGCGAATTTTAATATACAAATCACGAATTTGAACTTCCGAACAGCCAAACTGGGACAAATTAAATTTCGTTTGATTGGTTTGGAAAAGTTGCGAGATTTGCCGGGAAAACATATACTTTCTCTTCTCTAATGTTCTTTTTAATTGTCTTCTTTTGTTTTGTTTTTATTCTTCTTCTCCTCCTTCCTCTTTAATTCCTATTTGTCTTCAGCCTTCTTCTTCGTTCTTCTTCTAGGCCTGCACTAGATCAAATGTAAACGTTCAACTGAAGGGAGCAGGGAATTTGCCCAATAGATCAGTTCATAGTTAGCACAAGATAAAATGATCCCAAATATGTACTGGGTATCGAATATGCACTACTCGAGCTTTTGCTTTTTGTGGCTAAAGTCCTATGTACAATTATGTTTCTTTAAACTTGAATCACGCAGCCATTATTCATTAAGTCATGAGTCACTCTCCTTTTCATCACACAAACATTGCTTTCTATAGCATGCCCCTCTGTTTAAGTCATTTATGATATGTTTAATTTCATTTTGTTCTATTCTCTATTTCTTGTTTGTTGTACACATCAACTACATTGTATTATTTTGAAATGTATCATGTATATGCTTATATTGAAACGGACAACAAGTAAAATGGCAAATCAAATCGGACTCAGGGTGGCCATTTCACTATGATTGAAACAAAAATATAAAATACTTACCATTTTACGGATCTTCCAAAAATGATCAAAAAGCACGATGATAACCTGACGTCTTTCTCGGATAAAAAAGTAACAAATTCGAAAAACGAAGAATACAGTTGCTTGATTACAGAAAGGCAGGAAATATTAACAGTAAGTTTCAAACTGTAGGCTATAGCGATCGATCAACAAAGATCAGTTGAAATCGCAGGAGATATATGACTTGGTATCTTCTTTCGACCAATTTGTAAATGGTAAATGATACGTTTTTCTGCAGGCGGTACGCTCGTATGAGAACGGGATTGATATGAACAGCTATATTAAATAAGGAAACACTGCCAAACTGGTAGATCAAAATTATGATGACGATAGATTGTGGGGTAGCACTGCAAGAGATGTAGCTAATATGATGATTGTTTGGTTTTAGTTTTTGTTTGAAAAGGCTCCCGTTACTAAAACAACTTGTTGTGTGGTGAACAAAAATTATGGGATAGCTATTAACGCCGATGATTGTTGTTTCTCTGCTCGTTTGTTTTTGCTTTTGTTTGAGAAAACGCACGTTATCTCAGAAACATCAACATTTTGGATCGAATTTAGGGGATAGTTTTGTTAGATAGGTATTGGCGCCGATGAACTTGCTTTAAGGAGTGGGACATACATACATTTGTTTGTGAAAATGCATGTTACGCTAATAACATGCTAAAAGTGAATAGGAAATTATGAGATTTGAAATACCTATCAGCGCCAATGATTTGTAGAGGGTGGGTTGTATTTTGTTGTTTAGGGAAAACCCACGTTACCTTAGAAACATGTTGAGTGGATCGAAATTATGGGATAGCATTAAAGCATAGATATTTATAGCATCGACCATTTTTTTTGTTGAAGTGCACGTTACGATAGAAACAAGCTGATTAAAAATTGATAGGTAAGATACAAGACAATCAGACTATTCGATATCGAGCCTTACCACATTACCTTCCCTGCTTAAACAAATACCAATAACGCGTCACACTTTAATGCTCTCGTTTTGGTAAAATGACGGATGGCATCGTTTTCTCACGAAGGTTGGTAGTCTCAAAGGTTCGTTTATTCGAATTTTCAATATCAAAAAGGATTCACTACTCTTAACGAGGTTTGCAACTGTGAAAATTATACATTCTTTATTCTTTTAGGAAGAAAGAACACTATTTCATCTTCCGACTAATCATTATAAACATTTGCAATAACGAGCATCCGGAAAAAACGAACCTCGGAATTATGAACTGTCGGAAAAAGAATCTTTCTGATTAACCAACCTTCGGAAATGTGTATCTTTGAAATTACGAACTTTCAGAATTATATACCTTCGACAAAATAAACTCGGTTTAGTAGGTGAATTTTCCAACAAGGTTACATTAAGCCTAACCAAATAGATGAGTAATTTTAAACATCATTTTGGTAATCATATTGTCCCGTCCGAAACTTTCTTCAAAATAAACAAACAAATAATTATCATGCTCACAAGAATACTAGTTGAAATGAAATTTCTCATCTTACAACTGCATGTTGAATTTTGAGACATTTAGAAATTATGAGAATTGGAAGACCTATCAGCGCCAATGATTTTTAGAGAGGTGGGGTTGTATTTCTTTGTTTCGGGAAAACACACGTTACCTTTGAGACATGTTGAGGGAATCGAAATTATGGGATAGCATTAATTGTATGTCCCATTTGCAGGCCAAAAAAAAAAATAAAAGGTTAAATTCCACCGGCATTTTGAAAGATAATACTATTTTAGAACTTCCCTCAAAACGAAAGGGCTTGAAAATGTCTGTTTGTGGGATAGAAACGACCGTTAGTTGTCAGATCGACTTTAGGGTTTGCAATTCTTTTAGTAAATAGTCTGATTTTCAGACCCTACCGAATGGTGTACGTTTTGTGCTGCGAAAAGATTCAATCAGTTTAATTTTGGCCATTACAAGAAGTGGGTTGTTGATGTAGACACGTGCTCATGTACCCTTTACAGCTCATTTTATGTATGTTATTACCAAAGAAAAAATGAATTCAGTCAGTCACTGATAGTGTCTGACAGTGAAGTCTAGAAAGTAAACGGGTTTCCTTGCATGATTTGAATACTAGGACACTGCTAACGTTTAAATTTCACAGATAGGACATACATGACATATTCATAATTCCTGCAAAGTTCTGCAGAATTTGACGTTGGCTGCAAATGGAACAAAGTACCTTTAAAGGATAGATATTAGGCCCGTTCACACATAACAACTAGTGCGAAGTGGATCGCGATGCAAAGATCGATTTTTTGTTTGTTTTGTTTTGTTTTGCGACCGTTCACATATGTCAATTTAGTGCGAACTGGATCGCGATGCAAAGATTTTTTTGGCGACCATTCACACACAGGGAGAATCCGAACTGCGCATGCGTGAATCTCGAATCCAGGGATTAAATAAATCGATTTTTGATTCCCCATTATCATTCACACATGCAGCGCCCGGCAAACTATCGCGATTATTCTGAAAAATCGTGAAACCTACTGCGAATTGGATCGCGATGCGAATCGCGAGGATTAGTGAAATTATTCTGTCACACATTCAAACAAAAAACAATTTTTGGATCGCGATGCAAAAATCGTTTTTTAAATCTCACTTTTTTCTGTAGGTGTGAACGACCCTAGTGATAGCGTCGACCGTTATTTTTGTCGTTGAAATGCACTGTACGATAGAAACAAGCTGGTATTTAGAGGCATGATACATACAAAAATTAAAAAACGACCGCTATGCACTGTCAGACAATTAAAGTCGACCTTCATCACATTACCTTCATGAATACTTCAAGCATGAAAAAAAGTCTGAATATTTCATGAATACGTGTATAATCTAGTTATAATGCGTCAGGCCTGGGTGCTCTTGCTTTGGCAGGATAATGGATGGCATCATTTTTCTTACCCTCTCACCTTCTCTCTCTTTTTCACAACAGGTACACACACACACACAAACGAACACACACAATTCACTCACAAACTCATACACAAAGATCATATGAGCATATTTTCTTTTATATTTCACCTTAAGATGTTTCTTTTAATGCCACCATCCTTAGGGAAGCGTCGCTTATGATGATGGTCTTCTGCACTTTTCCGCATATAGTTAAGATAATACTTTAAATTTATAATACTATATTAAAGAAATAATATGTTCGTTATCATATGTATATATGTAAATCACATTTTGACATAAAGTTATTATTGTTTGCATATTTTAGTTACACCTTACGTTTACATGTGTTTGTCATTCAGTTAGTTTTTTTGGAGAAATCAAATCAAATCAAATCAAATCAAATAAATGTAGCAAATTCGTGTAAACTTGCAACTTTCATATGACTATTAGTATAACATGTTATATAATCTTTTCTTTTTGCAATATCAGCTACTACTGTTAAACAATTATCTTCAAACAGGTATATAAACAAATTGTTATAAATTAACACCGACATGCACTTAGACAATGTTTAATATAGAATCAGTTAAAAAATCAATTACATTTGATAGGTAGCATGAATATGGCCAACAAAATTGTAACAAACAAGTTTGGAAACTTTTCAGATAACAAGGGAACTGTCATTTATTTTTGCGTAGCAGTTACTAAACACCTGGAAAATGAAAAACCGCTGATTAAGCTGTCAACCAGGGAATTATTTGGTAAAAACAATGGCGGCTAGCGTAATTGCAGCTAGAACTACCAGTTTAATAGAACTAGGATACAAAAAGTCAATTTTAAGCAGGAAGATACATGAATATTATTCCTTTTTCTTCCCATATATAAAATCAGAAAGGCTAAAGCCCACCTCGATCAATCCAAACAGTGACACCAACTCCTTCAGATGCGATTGGTTTTCAAATGGATTTTGTGCAATTATTACGAATTCGAGTTCAGATTTTATATGACAAGTATATCGTACAAGAATGAGATGAAATAAGAGTAAAATTATCTGGAGATGGTACATGGAATGGTAAGAATCTGCAAGTCGTGAATGTTACATTTACCATTTTGAATAAGGAAGATGCAGTCGCTAGCATAGGTAATTATATCATCGCCATTTTTGAAGATATAGAAATATATGATGCTCTCAAAGAGCATTACGCATCACTTAAGACAGGCTGTTGCGTGCACTTCATTTATAGAGGTTGGTGGACACAGCTTTTAAAGTGGCATACTTCCTTGGAGCTAGGAGACTACAAATTCTTATCGTTTACACAAATACCTATCTTAAATGCTGTTGTTGATACTTTGCATATGTTTCTCCGCATTTATGATGTTCTTATCAACCGACTCATTATTTTTAGACGCATGTAGACTTGATGCTATAGGACTGATAAAGAAATTCACTGAACTTGATAGAGAGAAACTGACTCATTTGTCACTTTTGGAAGGGTTTCTCTCCTCTCAGATGCAGGTACTTCTGGCTGTTCATTCTGTATTGGCCGTGAGCCCAAAGTTTTGAACTGGCCAACACTGAGTGGATCTGCAAAATCACAAGCTCTTTTTGGGGAAAAATCAACACTGCAAAAATAGTTCCAGAGCTGCGTGATGCAAACGTAAATAAGATTCCCTTAATTTGGGATGAGATAGATAGATAGATAGATAATTTATTGGTTTCCACAATATCTCATTGTACAAAGAGTGTAACAACATATTGAAAAATGATTATAATATGCATGTAAATATAATACCGGTACACATTATTCAGAAAATTGTCCTTCAGTTGAATTTAAGAGATATAGTGGCGGAGCCTATGGAAAAGCAGAGCTTGTTGTGGATAGGCCCCTTAAACTACAAATGACATAATTAACTAAAGTTAGGTTTATAAAATACAAATACACGCTAAAACAGGGAAAGGGAGATTACAGGGATACATGAACCGATACTCACAATTAATTAACTACAAGAGACAAGGGAAAGGGAAGGGAATATATCTGCAGCTTATTGAAATAATAGTACAATGTAGTTTGTTCTCAACATAAATGGTATATGTACATAGTTTGCATGGCCGTATCATTATTCACTGGCTTTTAAAATACAGGCACAGTAACATTTTTTTACATGTAATTTACTACCGGACCCGTGGTGTACTGTCATTTAGACATCGTATTCTACTAGAGGCCGTCACGTTGATATCCAGACGTTTCAATTGTCGTCGTTATTTATTTACCATTTCTTGCCATATTTGAAGTGTGCATTTATAGTTCAAGCTTTATATACCAAATAGATATTATATATGACCCATGCAGTACTACATAGATAGCTGCTAATAATGAGTAGTATTATACTTATACTGAGCTGTATGACTCTAAAATAATGTTGTTCTATCTATGTAGAATACATTGTCATGTAACTGTATGTATATGTACTATAAATATATCTACTCGCCGTACTTTTTTTGTTCAAGGCTATTAACATTGACACTTATATTTGATTTGTGGTAATGTGTTTACGAACGTTGCAACGGCTTGATCAATGCGTTATTTTTGTTCAATAATAATTGAAGGAGAGTGTAGTTCTTGAATGTCCCTGAAAAAAATCACATAATGTATCCTTTTATTAACATCATAGAAATTGATTTCTTGTTGTTATATATACAGATGTTTTCCTTGATGCTCTTTAAATGAGAAGACACCATTATTTGAGTATTTACTTCATTCAAGTTATTTTGTACAATCAATTGCTTACACGTCTTTTGTTTATTCGCCAAAGAATGCAAGAATACCAAAGGTGAATAGATTTGTTTACAAAATTGTGTATGCCACACAATCTGCCAGATTGTAATTTTTTTTTTGCAAGATGTTTTATTTATATAAAATACTTTGCTCTTTTATGTGATTATATGAATTCATGTAAGTCAAAACGTGCGTTATTTACATTTAAGTTATGTATTACCTCTTATGTATGGCAACAAGTTGCAAAAAAAGTTTGATAACCTCTACTGTAAAATAATATGATTATTTATTTCTCTGTTTTTATCAATCGGGCGTTTTGAAAGGGTGCGTGGGGGAGGTGGGTGACAGTGTGAGAGTTTGTGCGTACGTGCTTGTGAGGTTCGTGTATGTGTGGGCGGTCGCGTGTTTGCGACAATAATTAAACATTAATAAATGACAGGTGGCTAAACATAAATCTACAATGACTGTCTAAGTCACAGTCATCACGAGAAATGTGTGCATTGAACGTAGCAGACGACACTTAATTATGATGATTTAATGTGAAAATGCATCGCTTCATATGAATTACTTTGAATATCAACTAAAAAACATTTTCATATCATTAAACGATCAGTGATATTTGATAATTAAAGAGTCAGTGAAATAAACTATCAAACTATATACAATACTTGGTTGAAATTAGAGGAGTTTGAAGTTGTGTATGATTGCACTCCTCTGTAAATAATCGAATAGCCTACTGAGTGTCATGAATATAAATACATTTTGCTTCCCTTGGCAAAATGGTTACTAATCTTGAATGGGAAAAGTACGGTCGGGGAGGGGGTGTCAGATATTGCCATAATTAATCAATTAGAACTGATCTATTTTAATGTTTGTTATCCTTCGTATGATTGACCTATATCCTTACACTCGCGTGCCAAATTGCGTTCAAAGTTTAACTCGTCGCACATGCGTTATAATTGCAATGGCGATCTGGCGACCTATTTTGACGAAAGTATGATGGGAAATGAGGTTTCACTTGGTTAGAACTTTATTTTAAACAAGTATTAGGCATGGTCTTTAGTTCACAATTTCGCCGTCATTACTAAGTATAAAATCATAAAAAGGGATACAAACTAGATTATTCGTAAAAACAAAGATCTTGGAAAGGGGGAACGACAGAAAAACATGTCAACACCTTTCACGAGTTCAAATTGAAAAAATGTATAAACCGTATGGCTAGAGTGCGCAAATAGTTTTTTTTATAAAGAAGAAAAGTACATCCATGAAAATGAACAAAATGCTTAACACTACGAATCAACACAAGTTGAAAGTAAGTCAGCATTCAAATCCCAAAGTCTTTCTTTACATTGCTATCATTAATGAAAGATATTTTTGTTTAAATAGATACATAGACCTTAATATTATAACACACAAATAGTCATTTTAGACACAGATACCGATGAATTATTCGTTAATACGGAATAGGCTATACGAGAATTGGCTTGCTTTTTGTGCAAATGATGTTACTTATTCGAGTGTTTTATGCCATTACAGAAGCTAAGTCTATTTTAACAATATCAGTTTATTAGTTTAGTTCGCCTATATAGGGCTGAATAATTATCTCTTTGCTGTATATAAATCACGTTTACATAGCTACACAGATTTGCATTACTATTCATTGATATGAAGGCTTGGCTTAAATTGAATGAATTGCTGTATTTCTTAAAGTCTGATATCTAACAGGTGACAGAAAAGTGTATCTGGTCTTCTTTGAAGATGACATTTTTAGTAGTGACCTTTGACCTTTAATTGATGACGATGACTTGCTTAGTCTGTTTCACTAGACTTAACAGATGATGATTCAGCAGAGACGGAGGAAGAACGTCTAAAACGAGCTGCATGAAATGAGAAAGAGATAAATTACTTCATTAAAGATACTTTTTTTTAACAGTTCGTTTGCAACGCATAAAGCATACATTATTAATACAATCATTTGGTTAGATTGTTACAGGATCAAAGACTAGGGTAAATAAAAAATCCTCTGAGCAAAATTTCTATGAATTTCGGAGACAATAGCTGAAACCATGCACCAATTAAAAACAAAAGAAAAAGAAAAAAGAGCCAATGGTCGGGAAGAGGAAGTACGGAGAGGGGTGATTTCTTTCGAAATAGATGTTATTGATTGCTCTTGGTATAACACCAGGGTTTTTCCGGAGTAAAATGTGAAGTTATATGTCATTGGAAAACTTGGAATGTTTAGTTTCAGAAAATATACAAAACAAAACAAAAGTAAAAGGAGTCAACTTTGGTGACCTCAGAGATGTTGCTTACCCGAAGAGGTACACGAGACAACGCTAATGCAAACTTTTTCCAAGATCTCACAAGCATCGGCAAAGTTCGTTTCACCTTCCTCTCTACCAAACACACCTGATTATTATCGGCTAAATTCAACAGAGCAAGCTCATCAGAATTTGCAAGCCCCGGAAATTTCTTTTCACAGTCGCTCAATACCGTTCTGCATGTGTCACAGAGGGCTTGAAACTCCAAGGTACGATCATTGGTTTAGGCTGTAAAATGAGGAAAAGAATGAAACCATTTATATACTTTGACAGGATAACCAATGGAAGATTATAATTAGCGTAATATGAAACAAATTTGTAAATAATTTTAGTTCAATAACTGCTTCTGAATATTACACAGACGGGAAGGAAACATTTGTAGAAGCCTTGTCTGTAGATAATTCATATAGTGACCCTTGTTCAAATGCGATTTACTTACTCAAATATTTCTGGTTGGACATGCATAATAAATTCATCATTTTTGGCGGTAACTTTGCGCTGACCTCTCTAAAATTTACCAAACTTTGCAGACAGCTGTCACATATATGGTTAAAAAGGTGTGGTAAGTTTCATTGACGTAGGTATAAAGATCGCCATTTTAGAGCAAGTTGAAGTTATTTCGCAATATTCTTGAAAACTACAAATTTGGAGGGCAATTTTCGCAAAGTCGGTCAGTGATAGGGTGTAAAAAAATTATTCGGCTGTAAAGGGCATATCCTGAAGTATCTAAAGCCCAAAAGGGTACGGGTTTGGCCAGGCACAATACAGCTGCGGCCAAAGAAAGAAAGCCAGAGCGCAATTTATATTATGCATGGCCATTGGAGCGTGAAATTCATCAGGAATGTGTGCTATGGTAAAAAATCAACATACTGTAAAAAATTGGGACAAAACGGAATTGGTATGATAAGGTTATGACAATTAATGGTTTTAAGGAGGCAATTTATAGAGAATTTTAGAAATTTTGTTACGGATTCGATTTCGAGTATGAAGATGGCATGTTGAAGGGCAGGTTATACGTCGCAGATAAAAGAACATCCCTTGGACTATCTAGAGGAATTTGTTAGAAGTCTGTAGGATCTAGGATAGTGGAGATACGAAGGAAGAAAGAAAGGCCATAAAACGGACCAGAAACGGACAAAATGGCGCCTGGACGGTTATGCATGAGTGATTTTGAAAAGTGAAGATATAGGTGACCTAGATTAGATATCAGAGATTACGCATACGAAATTTGAAAGGAATCGGGCTCGAGGAAGGGACCTAGATTGGAATCACAAACACTGCGTGCAAAACGAATGGGACTTTTGGCATAAATTCAAGAAGACAATGAAGAAGAATAAGAATGCAGAACGCGAACGGAAACAAGACATTGACGATAAGTTGTCAATGCAATAAACAAGATCGCATTGTTAAATATCTTAATACACGATTTGGTGTATATGCGACATTAGTACTTTCAATGAATGTTGGAAATAAAATCAATATCCATTGGGAAGTGAATGCCATCTTTAGATGTTCTATATTTTGACATTTCTGCAATTATTCGTCTGGCTGGCAGTACATGAGTTTACATTTAGATGGATTGACGTAGCAGCATCACTTAGTTCAATAGTCCTTTGAATTATCATCATAACAAATTTGCTTTCCTTTTCAAATTAAAAGATTTTTATAACAATCAAAGCTCTTTCATTTTGATGAACGAGCTCGCGACATGTTTTCGTCAGTGTTACTTTTATTGAAATCCACAGACTATGTTGGAAATAAATTAGAATTAGATAAAACATGTGAGCCACTTCATGAGGCATTTTTGAAGGAAACGGATTGCTGTTTCGATCATTGTCTGTATACTGTAGATGTACCAAGAAAAAGTTACTTGCCCACGGATAATAAAAATAAATAAAAAACCCAAAGAACTAACATCAATTTGTTTGGTTTCACGGTCGCATTTTGGTGCTAGTCCAAGAACCATTTGAGGTCTTACGGTTAAATTTGATTTTTGCATACATCACCAGAGAAAGATTATAGCTACTATTTGCAGACATACCAGGTATTTCTGATCAGTTTTCATATCGCGTTTGCCATATTTTCAGACCTATTAAATAAACGTACATGCACGTATAACTTATATATTTCATACAATCATCACTTCATGAAATGGAAACATACATCATATTGTAGGATATACCAAAAATTGTAACATACATCAAATAATATTAAGAATAGAGAGTGAAAAAACACCATATGGAGATATGACATGCTTAAGGTATTTAGGAAAAAAGAGTGCATAACATTTCTATCCAAGGGAGTCTATCTAGTCAGTTCTTGCTTTCAAAATAAATTCCCTCATATTTCACTTCCATTTTTTCTCATGTTTATCTTTTCTATTTCATTTACACATCCATTCATCTCTCCCGTTTCAGCGCAATCTATTCCCAGTACCAATTAAATCCAAGTTTATCATGAGAAACATGGAAACTGATAATTAAAAAAATGATTGCAAGCAGGGAAGATCTCTTATAGTGGAGAACAGGGACGTCCCCCTCAATTTGAAAACGTTCCAAAACAAATTTATAGCAAATACTGACTAAAGACTGCAACACACGTTTAGGCTCTGGAGGGCCCAAGAGTGCAGCGTTTAGACTAATAAAAATGCCAAAATCTTCTCGCTCGGTCGCTACGCTCCCTCGCACAATATCCTTCAAAACATGAATATAGTAAATATTGTAGAAAATCTCACATTTCGTCCCCACCCCAGGTCATGAAAAGAAATCGCCGCCCCTGGTGGAGAAAATATGATTTATGAACAATTCTTTCAGAGAGATAGGGACTGAATAGAAGGAAAAATATGAATATTACCTGTCGGGCTTATTTGAGACCAATCAAGTGATCTGGCAGAACGGTATCAACGGTTACCATTTATCATCTAAACGTCGATTGTTAATCTAAGACTTGTAAAATTGCTTTTTCTGACTGAAAGAAAGCTGTAAAGATGAAAGACTGCTCGTCTCCAATCGTATATTTCATGTTGACGTATTTGCTGTTCTCTCTACTAAAGGGATAGAAATAAATCCGGAGTATTCAGAATTTTATCTTTCATTCTCATTTATATTTTTTCAGTTCTGAATACATAATAAGGTCAGTATACATTAAAACATACACGGAGAAATCTAAGCTTAGTTTAAACAGAATAGATCTCCAAGATAAACGTAGTTTGATGCATTTGAGCCCTGGCAATTTAGTACAAGCAAAAGAATTAGGGGGTTCCAAGTTTATTCTATTATTTCTTTCTTGGGCGTAGAGTACATGCATCCCCTATCATTTAAAAAACTCGATTAGCTTCCTTTTTCTCATTGCGTACAGTTTAAACTCTGCCTTTATGTTCACAAATTAATCACCAATTCTACCCTTCTTACCTTGCTGACATGATTTTTCCTTACTTACCAACACGTGATCTTTTTCCACAGATAGTTAGGATAATACTTTAAATTCATAATGATATATTATAGAAATATCAAGTTCGTTATTATATGTATATATGTAAATCATATTTAGACCTGAAGTTATTTGTATTTGGAAAAATGCAGAAACCAAATCAAATCAAATTATAAATCAATCTTATTGTATTTGCCCTTTCGACCCAATTGTATTAAATGGGTAGCAGGCAATGATGTGGTAATAGGGACTTTTAGATTTGCACGACGAGAACGTGGACTGCTTCGTGGACATCCTTTTAAGGCAATGTGACGTCCTTTTAAGGCACTGCCGGGCACTGACAATCTGCCCGGCAGTGCCTTAAACACATTGCCTTAAAAGATGTCCACGAAGCAGTCTCGTTGCAAATCTAAAAGTCCCTAATGATAACTGAATGGCTCCCAAGAACAGCACTATATTTACAAGAAGGACGTTCCTCATACCTTTATTAGAGTTAGCTCATTTCTTGCTTTGAACAGAATCATTATTGCTTTGTGTAAATCTTTGTTAAAATCCGTAACGGTGAATGCCCCACATACCTTTCCAGTCTCGTAAAATCCAAACCCTCCTCCTCCAGGTTGCGTGCTTCAACTTCCTCTCACTTTCAACTAATTCCTGGCCCTCGTGTAAAAACAAGATACGGCGATAGAGCATTTTCTGTAGCCGCCCCCCAGTTGTGGAATAGCCTCCCGTCCTACATCCAAAATGCTCCTTCTATACACATTTTCAAAGTAATGTTAAAAACCCATCTGTTCAAATCCATATCATGAATTTTTGTCTTCTCTAAACATGTCAAAATATGAAATCTTTAGTCATCTTTAGCATAATTTAAGTTACATTAAGTTGTTTGATTGATTTATCTGTAACATACTGTAATTTTTATTGAATAATATTGTGTAATCGTGGTGCTGTCGTCCCGGCTTTTATTTCGTGTAAGGACATTGCTTTACTTAATGGCTGCTGGGACAACAGCACCATAGCGCCTAGAAACAATGTATTAGGCGCGTTATAAATGTGATCTATTATTTTTATTAAAGTCGACTAAAAGATTAGGCTTGGATAATAATGATAATGATGATGATGAAGATGATGATGATGATGATAATAATAATTATAGTAATAATGATAACAATAATAATAATGATGATAAAAATAATGTAATAATACTAATACTACTACTAATACTACTACTACTACTACTAATAAAAATAAAAATAATAATGAAGATGGACTTTTGAAGCGCATATAGACTAGCACGTCTGTTTATGTGCTTAACAATACAGCTAAACAAAAATAAAATTTCATGCTTACAAATTTCTACAGATGAATTCCTATATTAGAGTAAAAATGATGTACTAACATATAATATTAATAACGGACAATGAACAAAGTATAACCACTAAAAAATACTTGTTTCTTATTTATTCTAGATAATATCTATGGTGGCTCCTAAGGGACACGCAAACGCAAAAATTTGACGTATACGTATGCAACAAATTTCTTGTCTTTTACGTCCAAGACGTGAAAATCAAAAAAATTGACGTATACCTATGCAACAAATTTCTTGTCTTTTACGTCCAAGACGTGAAAATCAAAAAATTGACGTATACCTATGCAACCAATTTCTTGTCTTTTACGTCCAAGACGTGAAAATCAAAAAATTGACGTATACCTATGCAACCAATTTCTTGTCTTTTACGTCCAAGACGTGAAAATCAAAAAAAATTGACGTATACCTTTGTTTGGTAATTTTTTCATTTTCTGTACTCAATGGCCCTGAAGGGACACGCAGACGTGAAAATCGGCTGGAAAATCTGCGTCAAATATTCACGTCTGCGCCTCCAGAAAGGGACACGCAGACGTGAATATTGGACGCAGATTTTTTGGCTGGAAAATCTGCGTCAATATTCACGTCTGCGTCTCACACGCAGACGTGAATATTTGACGTGAATTTTTTCAGTAAGCTGAGCACCATGCAGGAAGATAAGTGTATCTTGGTTTGTTTTGCTATGTTTTTAAACAGCTTTATCTCGACATTAATTGTACCAGGAATACAGCTTCCTGATTGTACACCACTTCATTATATTTTATGGTCTAAAATTGACATAGATACATAGGCCTAGATACATTACGCTTTGATATTTGTAAACATATTTTGCCTGTACCAAGCAATTACTTCTTTTTGTGCATCTTGTTGCCATTTGCCCCCCTCCTATCACACCCTTTTCCTCTATTTCTTTCTTTCTCTCTCTCTCCCTTTCTCTTAATGTCTCACCACTCTCTCTCTCCCTTTCTCTCGATCTTTTCTAGCTCCTTTCTCCCTCTCTCTCCTCTTTCTATCCCAATTCTGTCTCCCCTCTGTATTTCTCTCTCCCAATGTCCCCATTTCTCTCTCCTCTTTCTCCTAATCTGCCTCCCCCTCTCCCTTTCTCTTCTCCTTTCTCCCAATCTGCCTCCCTCTCTCCCTTCTCTCTCCCTTTCTCTCTCCTCTTTCCCAATCTGTCTCTCCCCCTCTCTTCTTTTCTCTCTCTCTCCTATCCTCCCTCCCTTCCCCTTCTCTCTGTACTATGTGTATTCGAAATTTCTCGGCATTTACCACAATAAATCCATTTCCAAGCATGCAAGTCATGACACAACGGAAAAATTATTATTACCATTTGTTTTCACGAAATGTAAAGAATTGTTTTATAATTTATTAATGTTTACTTTCTTCAATTGCTACTGAAATACATCTCAAGTTGACTTATGAAATTACATACATGTAGTTAAATATTTATAAACCGTTTTTCATGAAGATTATGTTATACATTTTTAATTTTTAATTAATACTATACAGTGAAAAGAAAAAATGATATTGATTCTCTGATTGTTTAACACAATTTCATACATCACTTTGGAACAAAACAACAACAAAAAATGCATTTAGTTCAGCTCATTGAAGACCACTTTACAGTTGTGTTACTATAAACAAATGTTGAATATCACATGAAATAATTAACAAAATGTTGTCCTTTTTCAAACACTAGTCGAGATCTAAACAGTAATATCACTATACATCATAATTCCAGTACATGTATACAGGTAAATTGTCAGCATAATTTGAAGAATTGGAAAACTAAACAAAACAGTTGAATTAACATATAGTATAGTTCTACTTTCAGGGTTTCATACAGGTGTAAAAGGAACATCACAACACAAATTAATTACTTTCTTAACTTTTCTTAGTGTCCAAATGAAATGGAATAAAATATAATTTTGTTTCTCTCACATTGAGTAGACAATATCTTGCATTTAGATTTCATGCAAACCAATAAATATGTAAAATGTATTGTAAAATGTAATGTACCAGCCCAGTGGCGGATCTACGGGGTTAGCGGTTTAAACCCTTGGGCTCCCAAGTGAAAATGTGATGTGCATAGAAGAATGCCATGTGTCCAGACCCACACAGTATCCGCATCGTCATTGGGTCAACCCCCCCCCCCTGGTAACTTAACCATATAACTCTGGATATAACTGTGTATTAAACTGTTACTTGATTTAAAAGACGTTATCATGCAATGCTTTTTATGGTCTCCATTGTGTTAGTAGATGCCAGGAAAACATCAGCCGCTACGTTGCTCGGACTCGTGGACGGTTTAAACCCTTGGGCTGCCAAGTGAAAATGTGATGTGCATAGAAAAACAGTTTATTAAACTGTTACTTGATTTAAAAAGACGTTATCATGCAATGCTTTTTATGGTCTCCATTGTGTTAGTAGATGCCAGGAAAACATCAGCCGCTACGTTGCTCGGACTCGTGGACGGTTTAAACCCTTGGGCTCCCAAGTGAAAATGTGATGTGCATAGAAGAATGCCATGTGTCCAGACCCACACAGTATCCGCATCGTCATTGGGTCAACCCCTGGTAACTTAACCATATAACTCTGGATATAACTGTGTATTAAACTGTTACTTGATTTAAAAGACGTTATCATGCAATGCTTTTTATGGTCTCCATTGTGTTAGTAGATGCCAGGAAAACATCAGCCGCTACGTTGCTCGGACTCGTGGACGGTTTAAACCCTTGGGCTGCCAAGTGAAAATGTGATGTGCATAGAAAACGCCATCATGTGTTCAGACCCACACAGTATCCGCATCGTCATTGGGTCAACCCCCCTGGTAACTTAACCAAACACATGATAACTCTGGATATAACTGTGTATTAAACTGTTACTTGATTTAAAAGACTTATCATGCACTGCTTTTTATGGTCTCCATTGTGTTAGTAGATGCCGGAAAACATCTCCGCATCGTCATTGGGTCAAACCCCCTTAGCAAAAATCTAGATCCGCCCTGTGAGCCATGAGGAGTGGTGGAGTTGTTGATGTGCTAGGAAGACTAGTCATGTCTTCACTGCTTCTAGGCTTTGTTGGAGGCTTGCGTTTCTTAACAGTCTATAAGGGACAAAGATGAAAATAGTTTGGAAAAAGAAATGGTTAATTCTCCGAAAATTCACAGATTTCACTAATCATTGTCCTTAAAATATAACAGCCATTATATTGGCATTTCTATAGTAACTCAGGTTATATTTTCATTTCAGATAGATTTTTAAATATAAACAAAGATGTTCATTTATGTGCAAATGGACAACATAAACCTGCATACTACTTGACAGAAGTAAAGCAAATGATATTCATAAAGACATATTTCTTTTTTAATGTTCTGTTCCTTCTCATGGATATGCCGATATACAGCAGAAACATCATGCCTTCAAATGTTGTCTTATATTTATGAAATTGAAATTGCATTTTTAAATTGGTGTTACTGGTTTCTTTTGGAAAGGGATACATACTTTGGACCAGATCAGTTTACATTCCCACAATATATGAGTAAAATATGCATTTAAGATTTGAAATGCAAACTCTTTTTAGAAGAACTTTTCTATGATTCAAACCACTCATCTGGAAATGAATTGAAAGTTGAATTGAACTGAAATTAATTAACTACTGGAACAATTATAATCATCTGTTGAGAGCCAGAAGGGAATTAACTCTGTGTTAAAATATATGATTTAACACCCTTCTAGCTCTCACCATACAATATTTTCTTAAATAAAGGAAACATTCAAATAATCTATCAAATTTCACAAGTTTCATCTTTAATCATTACCACAAGAGAATTTAGCATTCATTTGGTGTTTACCTTCTGCAGATGATCAGGGAAGAGGAAAATGGTTGGAATAGCACCTTGGCGAAGTCTGGTTGTCTGGCCAATGCGGTCAAAACACTCTGCTTCAAAGTGGTCCGAGCACACGGTGGACTACTGGCTTGGTGTCCACTTGTCCCTCCTCATCTTGACAAGCCATTCTTTCAAAAGGGCTGGACCAGCTTTGGGAAACCTGGAAATTAATAGAAAACAAGATAATGGAGGATAAGTGGGATGCTGAGAACATCTTCATTTCATTTGCCTTTTATATTGCATTTGCCTTTGTCCTATTTGTATGCATGATAGCATGGGGATGTGTGTCCAGACAATGATAACAAAATTAACTGGTCAATTTTTGCTGTTTGATTTTATTTCAAAAATAAACACGTACCCCATCAAGCATTCTTTTAATATTTGCAATACATAATCTTGTTAACATCACAGCATAGTGACAGTTTGCATGAACCTGTCCAGATCAATTTTACAAAGCAAAGCATTTCAAAAGCAAAAGCCAAAGCTACATGTCATTCACTCCAGCAAAGCATAGTAGTCAATGCTAATGGATGCGTATGCATGTCACTCACATCATGACATGTATTGTATGCAACTAATGCAAGGTTATTTGCAGCATGCAGATAGGCTAGTCGATGCAGATGTCCAAAAATATGGCAAAGATCTGGGGCCGCGGAGGGCCAAAGTCAGAAAAGAGGGTTTGCCTGCCACTACCGCATAAAATAAGCACACCTTGTTTATTTGAAAGATTTTATCATAATACACAATATTTCAGAGGTGTTTTTTTTAAAATTTGTTGCGAACAATCCTAAATCGGAGGGGGCGTCCAAAAAAGCGGCCCTTTTTTATATTTTAAGGGAACCTTAAACCACCATGAGTTTGGTGTCATATGAAAGAGAATTAAATCATCTAAATTTTGATACCAATTTCAATGAAATTGGGATTAATTAACATTGCAAATTTAAGTAAAAAACATGATTTTTGTGATTTTTTCCAAATATTGAATTTTATCAATAATCGTTATTTTACATATATCAAAATTGGAGAAATGCATTTTTGTAACTTTCCAGGAATTTGCCCTTGTACAATGAAAATATATTTATATCTCTTTTCAATAAAAAGTTATAGCAACCCAAAATTATTGATTCGATTTCCACAAAAACAACATTTTTGCCCACATGTGTATTAACTGTATGCATATACCTGTATTAGTGTATTGAGAACCTGTTTGGTGTGTTTACATCGAGTTTTAAAGATAACTTTGAGTAAACCTTTAATCACCATGGATTTGGTGTCAAAAGATGAATAATTGAAATACCTTCAAGTTGATATCAATTTCATTGAATTATGTAGAGTGTGAAATGTAAATTTTGAGCCAAAAGGTGCTTTTTGTAGATATTTTTTTCCCCTCTAATTTTGGCCAGTATCTTGGTATAGTAACTGGACAAATGTGACTGGAAATTTAGTATTGCAGAAAGTTCAAGTGATTTGGAGTGCTGACTGCAAATGATAAGTATTTCTTCTGTACTCTGAGATGTTTCAGGAAATGTGGGCATTGACAGTTGCTCCCCCACCCCGCCCCTTCCAGCCTCTTTTCATAATCTTGCCCATGACCAAGACAAGTTAGTCCATGAACACGAACAAAGTAATGCAGACAGTCCAGACAGTTAAAAGGATTAGGCCAGGAGAGTGCTTAGTGCAATTGATAAGTATTTCTATACTCTGTGATGTTTTAGAAAATGGGGGCATGGGCAGGTGCCTCATCCCCTCCCCACACACAATTAACTATTATTTGACACCACCCCTTCCATCTGTCATCTGACCGCTTAGTACAATCTTGTCATGGTAAAGACAAATATTTGAACATAATCAAAGACAGATCATTTAAAAAAATCATGCTTGTGATTTAGCTGGGATTATATAAACAGCCACGAGACCAACAATGTAGGTCTCTTGAACCCTCAGAAAATTGTTGGGATGCCCATAAAACTGACATGGCGGTCTTGTGAATCCTCAAGTAATTTTTCAGAAGACCATGCATAAAGCCGAAGCGTTAATGTGCTGTAAATTCTTTTCAATACATGTGGATATCAAGTCTGAGCCAAACATTTTTTTTTTTATTATTATTGAAGAAAACACATATAAATACTTTTATTTGCGTTAATATAGAAAACATTACTTAATTTACAAGCATTAGAATACAGTTTATTGCATTGATATTTATTTGCTTCATAAATATACATGTATGTACAAAAGCAATGTGTATATAGATTTTCTGGCCTAAGGTACTGTATTTAAAAAGGTCCATTTTTCGGAGGGTAAATGTTTATGAACGCCCAAACCTCTTATACATTTAATGAAAAATTTAATGAAGACTTATAACTAAGGCTTAGGGTATTGCTCGAAGGGGTGGGCGTGGGGAATGAATTTCCTATTTTCATTTCTGAATATTTCCACGGGAAGTCACTCAGGCCTTCTTGTGGTTCTGAAAAGGAAGGGTTCGCACATCAGTGTTTTACCCTAAATTGTTTTAATATATATTTCATTATTCACCTTGGATTCGCCTAAGCAGAAAGGAGCGACATTATGAAATTGCCTTAACTCGCCTTTCTTTCTAAATTTGGACGTCTTCCGATCACACTAGCACAACTTCACTATCAACATGAATTTAATATATCTTTGGATGCTTTTCAATGTGGTAAAATTAATTATTTGTTTTAAAATTCCTATCCACTATATGTCCTTAAGCAACTAAAACTTTTACTTTGTCGAAAGATCGAATAACCAGATAACAACAGGACTACAACATTTAGACAGGCCTTTTTATTTTTCTACATCATGTCTTTGACACAAAACTTATTTGATGTTTCCAGGGGCAGACTGGGACTGAAAATTGGTTTTTAAAGTGTTACGACCTGCCCACTGAATATGTAAGATGCATATATATCAAGTGGCCCTCAGACCACAAATCGACTGGACCTTGATCCAACCAAAATAAAGAGCTGCTCGTGGGGAAAATTCCCAAACTCCCCACAGCCAATCTGTCTCTGGATCTTTCCTTATAGGATACGTGTATCTTTTATCTACCCAAAATGACAAATTTGTCACTGGCAGTTGTCAGCGGAAGCCCCTTGTAAAAAGTAAAGCACAGGCGTCGATTGAGAGAGAGAGAGAAAAGAGAGGGTGAGGGTTGACACCACGTCAACTCAAGAGTTTGATAAACATTGTATCCTTGCATATAACGAAAAATCTTCAAAATCTAATGAGCCATTTTTTTCTTGAATTCTTCAATCTGGTCAGGAAATTCAAATTCTAGGGATTTGTTTGTATGAATAACTATGTCATTTTCTTATTTACATAAATGCATTTTTATTCTTTACCATACATGGTGATGTCAATTCTCAAACATTCATCCCACACCATTTCCATTATAAACATTGTCTTCATGTCTTATGCCTTA